>JAHBCN010001518.1:0-115482 GCA_019359885.1 Listronotus oregonensis
ATTTCTTAAATTTTAAAAATTAACTTTTATTCCTAACTTTTATTAATTAGATAAAATTTTTACCTTTTATTTGTCACATTTCAACGCCTTTTACATTCTAATGATTTGTCATTGTCACTAAAATTTTGGGAAAAAAAATATTTTGGCAGCCATTTGAAAAATGAAATAACTATCGTGACTCATGGTTGAAAAGAGAATTTTAAGGCGGATCAGGTAGGCTAAAAATATATACAGGTTGCTATTTAAAATTTACAATTTAGGGTTGCTTATGGGTAAACCGAAAATAAAAAAATTGGTTTTATTAAGTCATTAAAAACGTGTCTTTATGACAGTTGTATCACTTAAATTTTAAAAATTAATTTCAATAAATAAAAAAGTTATGGGCTGTTTAATGTCACTGTATGTATATATATATATATATATATATATATATATATATATATATATATATATATATATATATATATATATATATATATATATATTTATATATATATATATATATATATATATATATATATATATATATATATATATATATATATATATATTATATATATATATATATATATATATATATATATATTATTATATATATATATATATAATATTGCCAGACTGGCCATAGGAAATCCCATGTAAATTTTGATACATTGAAATATTGGCTCCTATAAATTTACAAAAAAATTGTATTAGACTATTTTAAAGACGTTGATAAGATTAGCTCATATTCTAAATTTCTTTTTTTTCTGATAAGGCAATTAAAAGTTATTTAAGAAAAACTATTTGTAAAATCGTTGCATACCTGCTACATACCTTAATGAATTCACCAGTAATAAATAAAATGTCTTGTCAACTTTTTAATTGACGTTTTACTTTGTATTAGTTATTTCAAATTTGTTATACAGTATTGAAGAGAAAATAACAATGATTAAATGGTATTACATGGAAAATAGTTATCGAAGAGTATCCGACGTGTTCTCTATGTTTTCCTGGCAGACACATTCCAAGTAAGACAACAGTTCAAAATATCGTTCATAAGTTTGAAACAAAAGGTACTGTTATTAATAAATGCAACTGCTTAGAGCGAAATAATAATGTACTCGATGGAAAAGCTCAAAAAAATAATGCCGATTTAAATGTTTTACTTCATGTAGAAGAAAATAAAGGAATTAGCACCAGGCTTCTTGGCAAAGTTGTAGGAAAGAATCACAGCCCAGTACTACGCAAATTAAAGAAATATAAATATCATCCGTACAAATATCAAAGACATCAGGAATTAAGGAAAGGCGATAAGATCCAAAGAGCAGATTTTTGTTTTGAAGTTATGGAAATGGCGAATAACGATAGGGACTTCTTACGCAATATTTTTTTTAGTGACGAATGCACCTTCACATTAAACAATGAATCAAACGTTTAAAACATCAGATACTGGAGCAAAGAAAATAAACACCGATTTGTATCTACAAGGACTCAATACCCTCAAAAGGTAAACGTTTGGGCGGGTATATTTGGACATCGGATTATTGGACCTTTTTTCTTGAGTCACAATTTGGGAACAGAAATTTTTTTAAAACTATTACAAAATCAAGTGGGGCCGGCATTGGAAGAAGTTGCACCTGACAATCAAGATATTTGGTTTTAAATGGATGGTTGTCCTGCACAAATTCACAAAGGTAAGGGAATATGTTCAAAATGTTTTCAATGGACTCACTATAGGACCAAATTGCACCATAAATTGGCAAGCTAGGTCTCCTGATCTTTCGCCAAACGACTTCTTTCTTAGGAGTCAAATCAAAAATGTTATTTATACAAATTTAAGTTATCAAAATTTAAAAGAATTAAAAGTTTCAATTTCAGCGGCGTGCGATCGACTATCGGCATTTTAACTTCATAATGTAAGAACTGAATTTATAACCGTTTAGGATATTGCTTAGCAGTAAACGAAGGTCTGTTTGAGCATCTAATTAAAAAACATTAGCTTTTAGTTTCAATGTGTTGTGTTAAAACGTATTTTTATACAGTTTTTAAATGTGTTTTTCACCTTCCTATAAAATTGTTCAATTATGTAAAAATCTCATTATGTAGTTCAATGTAATTACTTGTATTTATTAAATGATTACAACCATTATTTTTTCTTCAATACTGTAAAATATGTTGAAATAACTAATACAAGTAAAACGTGAATTAAAAAGTTGACAAGACATTTTATTTATTACTGGTGGATTCATTAAGGTATGTAGCAGGTATGCAACGATTTTACAAATCGTTTTTCCTAAATAACTTTTAATTGCCTTATCGGAAAAAAAAAGAAATTTAGACTGTGAGCTAATCTTATTAACGTCTTTAAAATAGTCTAATACAATTTTGTTGTAAATTCAATAGGGGAGCCAATATTTCAATGTATCAAAATTTACATGGGATTTCCTATGGCCAGTCTGGCGATGCACTACCCGATTATATATATATATATATATATATATATATATATATATATATATATATATATATATATATATATATATATATATATATATATAGGTATATTATTTATAGTATTTCTTTTATATAATAATTTTTTTAAATACAAAAAAAATTATGTTATATTTATTACAATAAACCAGTCACTTCCAGTATTTTAAACTGGTTACAAACATAATGATTTCGTATTCTTCTCATACCTAATTATGATTATTTCTCATAATTAGTTTATTTTAACCGTAGAGATAGATAATTTTGTTATATTATTCACATTTTAAATAGGCCTTTTAACAACTGTTTTGTGTCCATAATATCTGTGCTAAACTACTAAATAAATTATTTTTTTTTTTTTATAAACAGATGTTTGAATAGTATATTACATGTACAGTACAGGGTGGTACTTTTTTGATAGATTTTCATGGAATTGGGAAAACTACAAGAAATAGAGCAAATCTGATGACGATTTTAATACACTTCTGTATCTTGATTGTGAATAAAGATAGAAAAAAAATAGTAAACCTCATATCTATGTATAGTTTTACATTAAATCCAGTAGTGTACTAAATTATTTTTTATCACTTACGGCATGAAAAATATAACGCGAGTTGCCTTTTTTAAATGGAACGCTCTATGTATTATTTAGCTGTTTGTTTCACAATTAAATTTATTCTTTAGTAATAACACACACATAATATATTTATTTTTAAAGAAATTGGTAATTTGTAAAAAATAATAAGAAAAAACTTAATAAAAATTAAACTTTACAAACCTTTTATTAACTTAGATATCAGCAACCTTATCACTTCTTGGGTTATTTACTTTTTAGCCCAGTTAATGGAGTAAATTTTACAAAAAACATTTTTTTTCAAAATTCTTAAATATTTTCGGCTGCGATTAAGATAGAAAAAAAAACCGCCTTGTGGGGGAAGTTTTTTTCGATAAAAAAGATATTCTTTGTTTTCTTTCCTTAGAGTTATAGTTTGTCCGCAAAAAATTCAATAAGCCATTAAGCCATCTTGCACTAACAAACAAGCGATACAACATTCCACCTGATTACCTATTACATTATTATATTAATATAGGAATGCTTTACTCTAAGGAATCATAGGTAAAAAATTGAAAAAATCCGAAATTTTTAAAACTTTCAAAAAAAATCATGAAAATATATATATTTTTTGGTTTTTCATTTTTCTTGAGTTGTACAATAATAAATGCGAATTTAAAATCATTTTTTTTCTTTCATAAAATCAGCAGAAATACATGTTACAAAATTACAAATTATTTACATTCTCGTTATCATTATTACTGTTTTCAGCATCAGACTCGTCAGAACTTGTCTCTGTTGGATCACAAGTTTTACTAAGGAACATAGCAATCCACTTTTTTTGTAAGTGCATGTTTCTCTCATAAATCCAGTTGTGCATGAACAGAACATCATTTTCATTATGCACTCTGGAGCCGGTTGTTAAGTCATTTTAATAGGTTGTAAAATTGTCTTTTTTTTCCCAACCCAGCATTAATAATATTTGACATCCAAATTTAAACTTGTAAATAAATTCTGTACAGGTGATTCTTCGCACCATCAGATGTTGGGGGTAAACATTCTAATTTAACAGGTTTTAGTGTTTTATTATTACTCGCAACGGCTTTAGTAAAGGCCACATATCGGTAATCGTAAATACAAGCCACCAAAATTTAATAAGCCGCCGAATTAAGTTTGTTTTAAAAGATATTGACTTTATTTTTAACTAAATCACGGACCTGTATTAAAAAATTAATTGGCTTAAAAGAAGTATATCATACTAAATTTTTAATAATTTAAGTAAGGACTGGTATGCAAAATGTATATGATAGTATGTTTCTGATAAGTAACTACTTATTAAATTAGAAAAAGCAAGTTCCTAAATACTTTTATCGAAGTTGAAACTTTAAAAGTTTAAAGTGTCTTTCATTTTCTTTTGTCAGACAGATCCGTTTAAAACTGTATTTTGCTGCCATACGTACTCAGTTAAAATATTGTATGCAGCTAAAGCGCTTTGGGGTCTGAGGGAGTAAATTAAAAAAGTTCTCTAAAATGATCAGCAAGAAAACATTACATAAGCAGTACATCTACCTATCTAGATAATATTTTAAATATTTTACAATTAATTAAAATAATTTATTTTATGTATTTTAAATTAAATTTAAAAGATAAATTTGGCTATCTTTGTGTTAAGACAACTAAATAAGTATTTTGTTACATATCTGGGTAAAAAAATTTGATTTCTGTTTGGGAGAACATTATTTTTTATCGAAATGCGAAGCATTAAAATATACAGGCCATTTCTCAAGACGGAAACAAAAGTATGTGTGTATCATAATCAATAAATTGTAACATAAAGTAACCTAAAAGGTAAAAATTTTAAGGATATTTAAACAAAACACCAAACCTAAATTTTAATATTCGTTAAGAATATTTATTTGTCAAACATGGATTTTTACGGGTTCAAAGATGGTTTTAAATGTTAATTTAAATAGTGCATATTATACACTTTTTAACAAACGTCTCTTTAATGATTTATTTATTTTCAAGAAATTAAGTAAGTTTATAAAAGGAAATATGCAGGTTATTATTAACAAAAATAAACAACAATATTAAATATTAAACAATAGATTATAAAGTAAAATACAAAAAAACTATTAATTATGACGATTATTTTTCCAAAAGAATTTTTTGAAATTTGGTACATGGCTATAACGGGTAATAATCTAAATTTTAAAAATAGTTTGGCAAGTGCGTAATTGCCGGATCTACCTGAAACCAATGGCAACTTTGTAATTTTAAATAGAACACCCTATATTTTATTGCATATTCAAATTTTACACAAAAGTAATTTGTGTTGATATCTACCTATACCTAACTCCTACCGTTTTTGAGAAAATAACGAATTACTAATTTTTTTTAAGGAACTACTATGTCAAAAAGGTTTAATATTTATGTGCCTAACCAAGCAGGTCCAATGCATGTACTTAAAAGATCTACATTATATAATAGCAATATATTTTATAGGGTGTCCCAAAAAAATTACATTTTTACCGAAATTTAATAATGATTAAAACTCAATTTTTTAAAATACAACATACTGTATTTTATCCCATTTTCGAAATGTCCATATATGTTTCTATACCTATCTGGCACCGTTCTTTAAATGCAAGCGATTTCAATTTTTTCATGTTTTTAAATACCATCCACAACAAAACAGTAGCTAAATTTACAATTTACCTAGGTAGGCCATGACCATGTAAGTCTTTATTTTAAATTGACTTGACAGCAATAGTTGTTGTTAGTGTGGTTTGTTGTGGGTGGTATTTAAAACATGAAAAATATTTAAATTCGCTTGTATTTAATGGACAGTGCCAGATGGGTATAGAAACATGTATGGACATTTTGTAGGTAAATTATAAGCCCATTCGAAAATGGTATAAAATACATGTTGAATTTAAAAAAAATAAGTTTTAACTATAATAAATTTTGGTAAAAAATGCAAATTTTTTGGGACGACCTGTAAGATTTATTGCTATTATAGCATGTAGATGACATAGTGATATTACATTTTTGACATACTGATATTCCTTAAAAAAATTAGTAACTAATTATTTTCTTTAAAAACGGTAGGAGATAGGTATAGGTGGATGCTGACAAAAATTTCTTAGAATTTTCTGTGGAATCCGAATATGCAATAAAATATAGGGTGTATATATAAAATTACAATGTTTCCATTGGTGGTAAATTTGGCAACGCTGCACTTGCCGAAAAAATTTTAAAATGTAGATTTTTGGTTCTCTAGCACTTATAATAGGACACCTAACGTGAATCACCCTGTATATTAAAATTACATTATGTAATAGTAATCTTTTGCCTCTATTACTTTTTATTTGAATATTTTGTCATATTTCTATCTTTCTGATATTATTTATTATGTATTAAATTTGTCACTGTTAATTTTATATTTAAATGTTTATCTTTACTAGCTATTGGCTATGTGCAAAACCTAAAAAGTCATTTATCCGAGTCCGAGTATAGTGTCATTTATCCGAGGCAACCATTAGCTACTATAAGCATCTTTTTGTATTACCGGATACGATACAAAAACCAAAAGCAGAGCAAACTTACTATTTGTTCGAAAGGTTCTATTTACATAAACCGAATAAATTGTGCGTATTCAGTAGAAAAATTGGAAGAATATTATTCAAAGTTCCTTAGAAGTGTTAGACAATGTTATGGTTTTAATAACACTAAAAACTTGGACTTCCATTGTCTTTATTTGTTAATTGATACATATCGTTTCGGTTAGTGATGTATTTCCAACCATTTTTAAGTGAAAACTAAAAACTATTCCTAAGTCTGTATACAAACGTGCCAGTAGAAGAATCGTTAAACATTACCCGAGCTAAGCTTAAAAAAGATAAAACACTAGTAGAATGCACCACCCTGCCGCTGGATGGAGTGATGGAGTTGGTGGAGCTTTGCCTCCGTAGTTCTCAGGTGAAAGATGAGTACTACGCACAGGATGATGGACTTTCCATGGGTTTCATCGCTCTCCCCAGTGGTAGCAAATATTTATACAGAATGCTTTGAGGAACATGCAATTAAAACTGCACTAATCAAACCAAAAGTTTGGCTAAGATATGTTAACAATACTTTTATTGTATGGATAGGTAATGACAAAGAACTTGAGGGTTTCTTAAAACATCTAAATTGCCTTCGACCTGGTATTAAATTTACAATGGAGCAAATTTGGCCCTACCTTTTCTCGACGTTCTAATCAAATGAAATAATGGACATATACAAACCTTGGTATATAGAAAACCCACCCACACTGGACAATATTTACACCAGAATTCTAAGCACTCTAACGAAGTGAAACAGGGGGTCAAACGTACTCTATATAACTGTGCAGTAACCTTATGTAACAGTAAGGAATCTCTGTAAGAGGAAATAAGTAACATAACTAGGGATCTTAAGCAAAACGGATACAGTGAGAGACTAGTTAAGGAAACAATCGAAAAATACTTAAATAAGACAAAACACTCCGAATTTAATGAGACTCCACATGACCACATATTCATGACAATTCCATATATTAAAGGACCTTTTGAAAAGATCCGTAGAATCGCTATATTAAAACGACATTTAAATCCCAAATTACTTTAAAAAGTCTTCTTACTAAGACAAGACCAGACAGGTCTCTCCGGTAGCGTACTGATCAGAGTTTCGGCTCGCCATCCCGGCGATCCGGGTCCGATTCCCAGCCGGAGAGACATTTTTAGGAAGTACTTATTTAAAATAACGTCCGTGGTGGCACTACCGCGTTGTCTAAAAGGTGCTGTGAAATGCAATGTTTGCATGTTTCAGTGCTTGGACAACGTTGACGGAACTTGGGAGGAATGGGTTAAATACCGGAAAAGCCGGCATACACGGTACTTAAGTGCTTAGGATGTATATAATTATATATATATATATATATATATATATATATATATATATATATATATATATATATATATATATATATATATATATATAGAAAATCATAATAATCTTCGTAAGATATAAAGATAAAAACAATGTTTTAAATAATGACTGTATCTACCAAATTCCCTGTGAATATGGTAAGGTATATCGGGGAAATAAAAAGACCACTCGAAGTTAGAGTTAAAGAACACAAAAACATACAGAACGAGGGGAAACGTCGAAATCAGGGATAGCCGAACACGCTTGGTCAAAACAACACCTCATACAATGGTCGGAAGCAAAAACTATTCATAAAGAAACCCACTGGAAAAAGAAAAGAAAATTTAAAAAACTGTCATAATTGCAAACAACCAAAATGTATTTAGCAAGCCTGGTATCGATATTGCAAATATCTGGCAGCTGTTGATGAACCATGAAAAGTCGGTGAAGCTTCGGTGAACAAGGAATAGTATATAAGCCGTAGCTTTTAAGAATGTTATCACTTGAAAACGGTTAAAGATACAAAACTAACCGAAACGTTGTGTAACAATTAACAAATAAAGACAATGGAAGTCACAGATTTTAGTGTTATTGAAATAATTAACAGTAATTTATCGTTTTTATATTCGTATTAGAGGTTACAGGAATTTTAAGTTCTATTTATACTTTAAAATATAAGAACTGTGAGTGCAAACTGTGAAAGGCTTTCGCGGCCATTGTCTAATGTTTCAATGGTTTTTGGGCTGTTAGGCCGGCGTCGATTGTCTACTTGACTTGACGTCTGCCTCCCGAACGTATAAATACGAGCTACGACCGCGCAATGCCCAGTAGTTCGCATACTGTCAACCAGGAAGTAACTTCTGAAGATGCCAACCGCTCGTGTTGGCGAGACGTCAAGTCAATTAGACAATCGACGCCGGCCTAACAGCCCAAAAACCGTTGAAACAACTGTGAGTGTATATTAAATATGTATAATAACAATAATAAATGCAATCTCTATATCTTTTCATTTACAAAACCAATGTTTATTATTAAATATGGGACATGTATAGATATGGCACTAACTATAGTAAATTGTAACATATTTTTCTGAAAAATTCAACAATTTTTGCAACGCCCACCATTTACGTGATCCTTGATCGTTTAAAAAAATACATTTTTTAGTCCAACACGTTCTCATTTAATCTTCTGCATTAAAGTTGGAGTCTTTATTTTATTTAAAAAAAAATGGTAAATTATAAAACTGGAAAACGATTAGTAAAAAACTCTAACCTCGACTCTGTAATTGTAATAATTAAAGGACAAAGATAATTAAATAAATGAAAGTCATTATAATGACTTTCGCCTTTTATATTCATTACCCATTTACAATCCTTTTTATAAGCTTAAACCAAATTTACAAAGTTCGAATTTATCAAAATTTACTTAATCGTTCTTTTTTCGTGGCAAACATATTTGTTTAAACTTTTAGTGTGGGGGCTGGAGGGGTGAAAAAATTAATAATAGACGGTCCACTTCATTAAATGACATATGGACGTGTTGTAGCCAATATCAAAAATGTAATTATTAACAAAAAAATAAAAAATTTAAATGGTTTTTTTTATCTTGGGTCAGTCCACGAAGGCTAAGGCCCAAGTACTAACGTACTGTGGGTATCTGAAATGTGGTAAGAGGGAGTTTATTCACACGAGACTTATACGTTTGGAGATCTGAAGGAAAAGAAAAAAAACTTTTGCGGGTAGCTAGGGATGAAGAAACAAGCAAAGTGGGAAGTTCGGGGCTAGAGAAGCGTCAATCGTGAATGATTCGATCACAGTGACCGAATACTTTATGAATATTGAACGATCGAATCCTGTACGCTCGCAGTGATCGAATCACTACCTGACTGAAAGACGGAAAGTAACGTAACGAATGAAGTTGTGTTGTTTGGCTGGCGACTGGCTTGGCTTCGCTCGCTCCGCTTCCATCGCGCATCATTCGTTCGATGACTAGTGTTGTTATGAAAGTGTGAAACTTGTGGATTGCCCGAATCCGACCAATCTATCTAATTCCATCGGTCGATGACAAATCTGCAATGTGCGCTTGGGCTTATAGGTCCCCAAGCATTTAGTGCAGCAAACTAAACAAAATCTGAAACTAAGTTCCGTCATTTTCTGTCGGTCGTTTTTTTTACGACATCAAACATCAAAGGGCTCGCCGCCACGTGATAATTTTTTTAGTCGCGGCAAAATTTAAAACTAAAATATTTATGCTGCAATATTCGTTCTATAATTCAATTCTCTAAACAGTTCAAACGATCATGCCAATCAATAACCAGTCTAGTGTGCCGTGAATCACCATATCGAAATATCGACCGATCGACCATCGCTGGGACGTTTGGTTTGGTACGCTTATAAAAATGATTAATTGAATGAACGATTAAAAAGATTGGATCATTTAAAAAATCGGTCAATGATTGATTCGATGGCCAGTGAGTGATCGAGTTACTTATTTCTATTCGGGGCCTCTCAAGTTGGACTCTAAAAGGATGCATAAAAGTGGCACTACGTGTTGCTTTGTTGGGAGTTGCCAAAGAGGGAATTATACTGGCCAACTCTTCGCAGCGGAAGTCGTAAAAATAAATAAAAATAGATAATATATAATATATATATAAATAAAATTTTTATATCAGTACTTATTTTATTGGCCTTCAAGTTGACTTAAAGATGCATAAAATGGACTAGTGTCTTTTGGATGCCAAATATATATATACTTATATTTCGAGATAATACATAATATATATATATATATATATATATATATATATATATATATATATATAATATATTTTATATTAATAATATATTAATATATATATATATATAATATATATATATATATATATATATATATATATATATATATATATATATATATATATATATATATATATATATATATATATAATATATCCATATGGCAAACTTTTTTCGCGACAGTGAACATGCCTATGCTTTGGAGGCATTAAACTAAAAAATATTTTTGGCGCCCCAATCCAATATTAGTTTAAGGTCTTTTAAAAAAGATATCTGCATTGACCTGTGATTGTTTTCCCAATCAGAATTACAGGGTGGTTTAAGAAATTCAATATTAGAGTGAACGGGTGAGAGTTTTATAAAAGTACCATATTTAGTAGGCCTATCTAAAATCTGAAAATCAATCATTAATTTCCTTAATACCTACAGCAGTAAGCTACAGCTGTAAGCTGTAAGCATTGAATACAATTAAAATTAAAAATTAATTTTTAGATTTGTATGCCAATATTTCCAAAACTAATAAAGGTAGGTCTGTTAAATGTAATAATTTTTTAGGCTCTTTAAAAAATCTTTTTAATGGTGATGAGTGTACAATTTAAAGAAATGCATATAGTGTCCCAGTTACCATTTTACTAACAGATTTATGTTAGATTTGTATTTAGATTTATATCAATCTACATACTTAAAAAAAAATCTTTAAAAGATCTTTTAACTAACTGGTAATTAAATACACAGGGTGTTCTATTTAAAAAACTGATATTTTACTATAAAACTCGAACGAAAACGGAAACACGACTGTATTTTGCATTCTTTAGTCTCAAAGAGCTTTAAAACTGCGAGTTTGCTAATTTAAACAACTTTGTAGTTTGACTAATAACAAACTAACTTAAGGTAGTTCATTCGTAAAATGGCTTTTGTTGAGAATTAAATGAAAATGAAATAGTTAATAAAAGTGTCTTTTTTAAAATATGTCCAATTAAAAAAAATGTTTTTATCTTCTGTAAAACAAGATATTAAAAATCAAATTGTGCATAATTAACATTGTCGATATCTGTCATGCATGAAAGCCATGCATTCATTTCGGAATATCTCGAAAACGGTTATTACGATATTTTTTAAAAAGTAATGAAATATAAATTAACGGATTTTTATCGTTTTTTTTAAATTGATTTTTGAGAGTTTACATGTGTTGTGTACCGGGTGTCCAAATACGAAAGGACGCCGGCTGTATATTAAATAATGTTTATCGCACAGCGTTGGAAAAAAAATTTTAGTAAAACTGGTCAAGAGAAATAGCTGGAAATTATTTTAAGTTTCTGAAATGGCCGCTAGGGGGCGTAACTGCAATCTTGAATCTAAAAAAGTGATATTTCTGTGAATTTTGCTATATTAACCTAACAAAAAAATACCTGATTTTTAATGTCGAGGATAATTTAAACCTTTTTTGTTTGACAATTTTTGCTGTATCTCTAAAAATAAAGTGGTGGGGGGTATTTAAAGGTTTCCGTAAAAAACACCCTGTATCTTCGAAACGGCTGATCCGATTTTAACAAACTTGGGCTATCAATCTAAAAATATTTGAAGTTTTGTTACTTTCACATGTCGCCGGAAGAGGGCTTTTTTCGACATTCCGACAAAAATGATTAATTATATCAAAAAAATTAAATGCATTGGTATATTTTTTTCTTTATGAAAAAGTAGCTAAATAGTGCCTAAAGAAGCTCGCGAAAACCGCATCTCGATATCTTGTTCCTTACATAATATTTAGACCAAAAAAATTTTATACGTCAATATCTCAAAAACTATAATAGTTACAAAAAATGTTATAAAACATAATTTCTGTATTTTTACAAAACCTCTAATTTAGGTTAATTTTTTTAATCCAAATGTAGTACTTTATGAGTTATAATCAAAAAAGCGAATTCCTGGAGTATACCTTGAAAAAATCCTGAAAATTCGATTTTTTGACTATAACTCGTAAAGTTTTGCATTTAGACGAAAAGATTTTATAACCCAAATTAAAGGTTTTGTAAATATACATAATTTATGTCATGTAATATTTCTTGTAGCTTTTATAGTTTTTGAGATCTTGACGTATAAAATTTTCTTTGGCCTAAATTTTAGGTAAGGAACAAGATATCGAGATACGGTTTTCGCGAGCTTGTTTAGGCATTATTTAGCTACTTTTTTATAAAAAAAAATATACCAATGTATTTAATTTTTTTGAGAAAATTAACCATTTCTGTCGGAATATCATAAAAAGCCCTCTAGCGGCGACATGTGAAACTAACAAAACTTTAAATATTATAACATTTATAGCCCAAGAAAAACTCTTGTCAACTAGCCTAAGCTTTTTAAAATAGGCTCAGTCGTTTCGAAGATACAGGGTGTGATTTACAGAAAACTTTGAATACCCCCCACAATTTTATTTTTAGATATATAGCAAAAATTGTCAAACAAAAAAGATTCAAATTATCCTCGACTTTAAAGATCAGGTATGTTTTTGTTACGTTAATATAGCAAAAATCACAGAAAAAATCACTTTTTTAGATTTAAGAATGCAGTTACGCCCCCTAGCGGCCATTTCAGAAACTTGAAAATAATTTCCAGCTATTTCTCTTGACCACTTTTACAATAAATATTTTTTCCCCAATGCTGTGCGATAAACATTTTCTGAAATACAGCTGGCGTCCTTTCTTATTTGGACACCCGGTACAGTCTCCTACTAAATATTATTTTTAAGCATTAAGAACCTGTAACTTTTGGTAAAGCGTATTCGATCTTATTTGAAACACCGCTAAATTTGTGGTCCTTTCAAAATACTGCATCACGAATTAAACTAAAATAGGAAAAAATATAATGTCCCGTACTGATACTAGTCCCGGCCCGTTTAACAATCAATTTTTGTTAGAGAGAGATGGGCGAGTTTAGCGCGGATGGTATGTAAGAGACGAAGATAAAAGATGTTTATCCCAATCTCGATTTAACTGGTGCACAGGCCGGGCTTTACTTACTATAAAGCAATACTTTTATCTACGACTGTTGCGAGTAAACTACCTTAGGGCGAACACTTAATTCAGATTAGCGTGAATAGTTAACGATTTGTATTTATGATATATATATATATATATATATATATATATATATATATATATATATATATATATATATATATATATATATATATATATATATATATATATATATATATATATATATATATATATATATATATATATATATATATATATATATATATATATATATATATATATATATATATATATATATATATATATATATATATATATATATATGTATATTTATATATATGTATATTTATATATAGGTATATATTATCTGAACGTTTAGAGGGTGGTAATATACCACTTAACCCAGACCTCAGTAGGTCCTTTGTGCTTCCTCTTGTACAGGCGGGAGATTTACTGCGTCGTCCAACCTATTGATTTGAAATAGTTGACGACGTCTTTATGTGGAATCTCCCTAATTTCGGCCAGTAATGGCCAGTTCGTGCCCAACATGGAGTTCAAATGTTAGGGCGGGACAATCGCAAAGAATGTGTTCCACGGTCTCATTTTCTTGTTCACAGCCTCTACACAGCCTGTGTCCGTTAGACCCATTTTAAATAGGTGTCCTCGTAGCCCGCAGTGGCCAGTTAGAACACCTGTTACTATTCGGAGGTTCTTTCTGGACATTATAAGGTTTTTTTTCACTATTGACTTGTCTGGATAACTCAGCATAAATTTTGCGAAGTTGCAGTTCGTAGTATTATCCCATTTTCCTTTAAACAGTTGATGGGAATATTCTTAAATGATGTCTTTAATCGCTGGGGTTGTCAATCCAGTGGTGGGGACGGGACCAACTAGTCTCCTTCCCGCAACCGCCCTGGCCAGCGAGTCAGCGGTATGATTACCTTCAGATATGTCATGTCCCTTGATCCAGTCTAGGTTGACCACATTATTTAGAGAGATGTTAGTCAGGGCTTGATGACATTCTAGTACAAGTCCCGAAGTGATGCGTGGTCTTTTCAGGGCTAGAAATGCTTGCCTACTGTCGTATGGCGGCTTTTAATTTCGTAAGCCGCTATGGTTATGGCTGTCAGTTCGGATTGAAGCACGCTGGGTTCTGCGCCCATTGTCCATTCGATTTTCAGGTTTATGGTTGGTGAGTATATGCCACAGCTGTGCCACCTTGCAATCTTAAAACCGTCTAAGTGTAAGAAGCTAAAATTTCCTCTCTAACTCTGCTTTATAAAAACTGTATTTTCCTAATTAAAACTAAGTTACAGGAGTAATTTGAAATGAGTTTATTAAAATACAACCTGTGCAACTGACGTCCAAGATCTTGCCTTAATTTTGAGCTTTCTATCTATTTCTTCCCGAAATTAAAAAATTCTAAACCCCCGGAAAGGGTGTAAGTCCAACCTTTTAAAAAATTAAGAAAATCAATTAATGTAACGGCAAAGACCTAAACCTGTTTAAACATTTTTTGAAATTTTAAAAGCTTCTGTTTTTTTTTTTTTTTTTAAAAAACCAAAATTAATCTTTATCCATAATGGAAAAGTAATGTTAAAAAATTTTTGAATGAAGTCAAATTTTTTTCCCCTAATTTTTTGTTTAAAATATTTTTTAATGTGGGTAAAAGTTACGGGGGGGTTTTGAAATTATATTTTGAAAAAAAATGTGCAAACCTTCAAAACTCCTTAAACGTTTACATTTTCTTAGATTTTAATTTAACGGAAATAATTAATTAAAAATTTCTTTTTACCTTTTGGGGGGAGCGAAAATTAGAATTTAAAAATTTTTTAATTTATTAAATAGTTTAATGGTAATGGTTTAAAAAAAATTTTTATTTTTTTTTTTGGATTGGGATTCCCCGGACATATTTTTGTTATTAGAACAAAACCCCCTAGGGAAAATTTTTGTTTTGGGCCCCGGGTTTTAAAAAAAATTTTTTTTATTAAAAAAAAAATTTTTTTTAAAGGAAGGCCCATTACCAAATTTTTTTTTTTCTTTTTTTTACCCCCAAAAAATTTTGGGAAAAAAAAAAGGAAAATTTTTTAAATTTTTTTTTAATTTTTTCCAAAATTTTTTTTTTAAACTTTGGGTTACTTTTAAAAAAAATTATCACTTTTTTCCTTTTCAAGCTTTTCTTGTTTTTTTAAAAAAAAAGCCACCCTACTTAACTATTATTTTTTTTAATTTTTAAAAAAAGGCATAACCATTTTTACATAGAACTTTAAATGTTTTTTAGCTTTTCGTAAAACTATGTTTATATAAAAGCAGAATAGTATCTTGCTTAAGCTTTTTTAATGCATTAAATTATTTTTGTGTTTATGATTAAGATACAAACTATTGCTTTTTGAAAAAATGTATTTAGGATATTATGACTTTTCGTTTAGAAATTTTTACATCAAAAATAAACTAAAAAAATGAATTTCTTTTTGCCTAAAAAAATCAAAAACCTGTAAAACAATAAAAAAAAATTAAATCTCAATTAAGGATATTATTAACTATTGTATAAAGAATAAAAAAACGGTTTTTTATGTTTAATTTTCTTTTAAATATATATTTTTCATGGGTCATAAATTTAGATTTTTCGAACTTTTAAAAATTCATATCTTTAAAAATGTTAAGTTTATCGTAAAGAGTCATAGAACCTTTTTTATTTATTTTTCAACAAAGAATATAAAAAAAATCGTCCGGTTAAAATATAACAATTCCTTGTAATAGTTTAAACAATTTCGGTTTAAACAATAGGGGGAAAGAAGGCGCCATGACCATCATTTTTTTCATCATGGGCAAAATTTTAAAAGGATCGTTAAAAAAGGGATGGAATAGTTTTTGGTATTCATGCGTCGATTCCTCCTAGACTAGTTAGGACCCAACAACAGATCAGTTGTATTTGTATGATTAGGTTTTACCACTCCTCAGGATTCTTTATTTTTATAAAAATGTTTAGCGATTTGCTGAAGACTAGAGGGTAATAAAACAAAACTGATCACCAGTTTGTATTCCGGAGGCAAGAATACATGTGTACCATGTGTTGCATTTGCAGATCTTGATGTTCCTAGTTTTTTTTTGGGATTTTCGGCAATTTTCTTAAGACTGAAGGGTATTGTAGCAAAACTAACAACGGTATCGTATTCAGGAGAAAAAAATATCTTAAAAACCATATATTTTTATTGGCGGTAGCAATAAATCTCTTCCTCGCACATGCAAGAGGCAAGAGTCTGTATAGCTTATAGATCAATACAATTGCTTGTTGCGCAAGTTTATGGCCAGACAAAAATTTTAAGCAATACAAGTAACGCCACTTGTATTGCTCAATTTGTATTGTATTATTCGTTGCAGTCGAAGTTACAGGTTAATTTTACGGTCACTTTTTAATCAGTTAACTCTTAGCAATAGGATGTTTTGTAATCTGCATTGCATGGTGGCCATGGTGGTGGTTGAATCATTTGATTTTTAGGCAGTAATTGTAAAAAAAATATGTGTATTAGCCCAGTTGGTGGAGGCCACAGGTAATGAGTGAACTGGATAATTTTTGTTTTATAATTAGTTTACAATATATTGGGTTGATATGAGAAAAAGTTCATGGGTCAATCGATTTCCTAGTAAAAAAATTTTTTTTTTTAAAACCCAGTATTTTTTATATGGGGAAAAAATAATGGAAAATAAAAATGCCCTCTTGAAAAAGTTTTTTCCAAAAGGTATTTTGCTTTTTTTTTCAAGTCATAGTTTCCCAAAAAATTAATTTTAAAAACTTTTGCATATCAGGGGCGCCGATCGCCGCGTGCCCCGGGGCTATTTTTTTTGGCCGCCCGGTTTAAATTATTTAAAAAACAGAATTGGGAAATCTTAGCTTTCTAATGGAATGATTTATTTTCCGTTTTTAATAAAATATCGTATAGAAAAAAGCGCATACATATACGTATTACAATCGAAATTTAAGCGTTTAGATAATAATTTTTTTTAAACATCATTACAATTGGAAAAAAAAATAATTCGGGAAATTGTTACTTAGGTGACCGACTTCACGAATAAAAATTTTCACTCATTAATTTTGCCTCGTTATAAAATACAGCACTTGTCATGATTTTGAAATTTTTCAGAATCTAAAGAATATAGCGATATAAATATATTGGTCTGTGAAAAATTATGAGAATCCACTTATTTGGGTGAATTTTTTTAAATGTAGGTAAACTGGTATACTTTAAAAATCTGTAAGCATAAATTCATTCAGTACGGAATTTTTTTAATAATAATAATTTTTTGTGTATAAGAAGAAAACGGCACTTTTTTGTGTTCTAATTTTTTTCTTTTATTGTTAGCGTAGTTAAAGATAAATTTTGATACTGCCATACTAAACTGATGAATAATTTAAGAACAGAATGTACCGGGTGTTCCACTAAGAGAGGTAGTCGGCTATATCTCAGAAACTACTAATGGTATAACTATTGGAAAAAAAAATTTTAGATAAAAGTGACCAAGAGAAATTGCTGGAAATTATTTTCAAGTCTGTGGGATGGCCGCTAGGGGGCGTAAGGGTAACAACAAAACATAAAAATATACATTTCTCAAAAAATATCAAATAAAGTGTATCAATAAGTGGTACTATTTTATTCTTTAATGTTTTCTAAACAAAGAAGCTTCAGGTGTTATTTTTGTCAGTTCTAAATTAAAGTGGTGGGGGAAGGTTAAAGTTTAATTTAGAAAAGTGCTAATAACTCCGGTTTGCTTTAACCGAATTTAGTAAACTTGGTCTCGTTTAGAAGTGCATTTTAAGCATTATTTTCAGGTGTATAAACTATTGCTACACTCATCTCACAAACTCCGCTAGAGGGCGTCAAGGTAAAAACTAACTTATTTTACGAAATTTTTTGAAAATTTTAAATACAATGATATATACCCTTTTCCATATTTAGTTTAAGAAAAAAAATCCCAACAAAACGGCGAAAACCGCAATTTAATATCTCTTTTCAAACCGAATATACAAGCAAAAATATAAATACGATATAGAGACGTAACGCATTTAACGACACAATGTTTTCTACCTAGGCCGATTTCTTTAGGTAAAAATTAAATTTATAAATTTTTACAAATCTAATGACATACTGCATGGTTTTTACTAATTTTAACCCATTTAACGATATTAGACAACATTAGATAATTACCAACCTAAAACTGTAATAATCCATTGAGCGTGGTCCTTATCAAGTTAGCTTTGAAAACAAAAGGATACTGAAATGTCAAAAATCCAACAATTTTTATTTCAATATATTATTTTTAGTGTTGTGCTATTGTGTTCTTCAAAAATATTATTTTTAGTGTTGTGCTATTGTGTTCTTTAAAAATGCCTTTGTTGCTTGAGGATTAAACTCTACATAAGCAAAAACGTTGATGACATTTTACCCAATTCTACGGCGTCTGCGGTGTAAGGGGCGAAGAACACTTCCCGTGGTACGAAAGCGATTTGCTAAACAAGTGAACATTCTGCTGCCGCTGCCGTACCGGCCTCTCTAAGGATATCTCAATACATACAGCCTTGTAGCTATTGTCGCATTTTGCAGACACTCAAAATAAATAGCAATAATATCAACTGCTTCTTTAAGCAACAAAGGCATCTTTTAAAAACACAATAGCTCAACACTAAAAATTATATTTTGAAATAAAAATTGTTGGATTTTTGACATTTTAGCATCCTTTTAGTTTCAAAGCTAACTTGATAAGGACCACGCTCGATAGATTATTACAGTTATAGGTTGGTAATTATCTAATGTTGTATAATATCGTTAAATGGGTTTAAATTAGTAAAAATTACGAAGTATGTCATTAGATTTTGTAAAAATGTATAAATTTAATTTTTACCTAAAAAAATCGGCCCAGTAGAAAACATCGTGTCCTTAAATGCGTTACGTCTCTATGTAGTATTTATATTTTTGCGAATATAGTCGGTTTGAAAAGAGATATTAAATTGCGGTTTTCGCCGCTTTGTTAGGATTTTTTTTCTCTATCTAAATATGTAAAAAGGTATATATCATTGTATTTAAATTTTTCAAAAAAATTCGTAAAATAGGTTAGTTTTTACCTTGACGACCTCTAGCTGCGTTTGTGAGATGAGTGTAGCAATAGTTTATACACTTGAAAATAATGCTTAAAATGCTCTTCTAAACGAGACTAAGTTCACTAAATTCGGTTAAAGCAAACCTTCCCCAGCACTTTAATTTAGAACTGACAAAAATTACACCTGAAGCTTCTTTGTTTAGAAAACATTAAAGATAAAAATAGTACCATTTATTGATACACTCTATTTGATATTTTTTTGAGAAATGTATATTTTTATGTTTTGACGTTACCCTTACGCCCCTAGCGGCCATCCCACAGACTTGAAAATAATTTCCAGCAATTTCTCTTGGTCGCTTTTATCTAAAATTTTTTTCCCGAAAGTTATACTATTAGTAGTTTCTGAGATATAGCCGACTACCTCTCTTAGTGGAACACCCGGTACATAGTGGACAGGTAAGAAAAGGCCCAGGTAAGAAATACAATAGAAAGGAACTCAGGTATAAAATACGTTGGGGACCGGTGGCTAACTCCACCGGTCCCCAAATAAAAATCAAAAATGAGGAGTTAGCACAAGCTATGGAAAGTTTTAAATTGCCAAGACAGTCTCATGAAACGATTTTTGAAAATGATATACTATTTCTGCTTTCGTTTTATGGAGCACCGAATAAAACAATTTGTATTAACGATTACCGATATGTGGCCTTTACTAGAGCCGTTGCGAGTAAAACTAAAACCTGTTAAATTAGAAAGTTTACCCCCAACATCTGATGAGTATCATCTATATAGAACTTATTTACCAGTTTACATTTGGATGTCAATAATATTAATGCTGAAGGATGGGGTTGGGAAAAAAAGACAATTCTACAACCTATTAAAATGACTCAACAACCGGCTCTAGAGTGCATAATGAAAATGATGTTTTGTTCATGCACAACTGGATGCATAAGAGAAACATGCACTTGCAAAAAAAGTGGATTGCTATGCTCCTTAGTAAAACTTGTGATCCTGATACATGCACAAATGTTCCACAACTTACAACAGAGACAAGTTCTGACGAGTCTGATGCTGAAAACAGTGATAATGATAACGAGAATGTAAATAATTTGTAATTTTGTAACATGAGTTTTTGCTAATTTTATTAAGAATAAAATAAATAATGATTTTAAATTCGTATTTATTATTGTATAACTCAAGAAAAATGAAAAACCAAAAAAAAATATATTCTCATGATTTTTTTGAAAGTTTTAAAATTTTTTGAAAATTTCGGATTGTTCCAATTTTTTACCTACGATTCCTTAGAGTAAAGCATTTTTTATATTAATAATGGAATAGGTAATCGAGTGGAACGTTATGATTTTAAATTTAAAGATGACTTAGTGGCTTATCGAATTTTTTGCGGACAAACTATAACTCTGAAGAAAAAAACGAAAAATATCTTTTCCATAGAAAAAAACTTCCCCTACAAGACGGTATTTTTTATTTTTTTCTATTTTCATCGCAGCTTAAAATATTTAAGAATTAAAAAAAATCGATTTTTTTTTGACTTTAGGAAATCGATTGACCTATGAACTTTTTTAATATTAATCAGTATACACTAAACTACTTATAAACAAAAACTCAGCCAGTTCGCCAACTACTTGTGCTCATAGTGTAAAATTTACTTCACCAACTGGGCTATATGTGTATATTTTAAGCTATATTTAAAAATATTTTTAAATAATTTTTTCTAATTATACACTAAGTTAGTTATGACCAAATTTCTAAAAATAAAAATTCAATCACCCCGTACTAGTTAAAAAAGTTACTTATGGCCAAATTTTAAAAAAATAGAATTAAATCACCAAGTTCGTTTACTAGTATTTTATGTTCGACAAAAATAATAATTTATAAAAATATATATCCTTTTCAGTTGTACTCGGGGGATTTTTGTACTACACCCAGCTGCGACACAAGTTTGTACGATTCCACGTTTTCAGAGAGTTTAACATAGTTTAAATCTACAAAGTTAAAATGAATGAAACAAATATTTCACATTTTATTAGATTTAAGAAAACACGTTTGAATAAAAACAGTGTTTCCAATTTCGTTCGAAATTTTCTTATGTGTATAAACTCTGAACAAAGTAAAAATATTTGATTTAAAATTGTAGTTAACTACATTTTAACACTGATTTTAATTTAAAGCAAAAATTTTGCAATTTCATGTCTTTTTTAACACCCATGAAGGCTTGTATAAAGCCTAAGTCCCAGGTACCGTAGGTGCATGGATTTTAGATGTTTAACCCAGTTTTTATCAGTTTCGTCAATAATGTTTTTACGGCACCTTTTAGACAACGCAGTAGTGCCACTTCGGACGTTATACAAAAACTTTTAGCTTTGAACTACCCCTCATTATCTTCTGAGTAATGAAGATCTGGATTATAACTTAAGATCCGAATCACAGACTACTAACCTGGGCTGACGTTGTACCTTCTTTTTATCTTGCGATCTTTAAATCCTATCCTATAAGGGACACAGATATTTAAAATGTTTTAAAATTGTGCAAATACATATTCATACAGTGCAAGTCTCTAGCTTGGAATCAGTTCAATAAATCAAAAATAAGTTATTGCTTAAAAAAATACTGGGACCTGTTAATTATTATTTGCTTTTTTAAATGAAAGCTATATTGATACAGTATGTCCCAAATTAAATAGTATATTACGTACCCAGGTGAAAAGAGTTTCATTTCTGTCGAGAGATGCTTCTCGAGACTGAAATGAAACTTTCCACCGAGGTTTGTATACTGTTTTATCTACAACCACTTTATTTATTTCCTATTATTTTAAATTGAAATTATGAAAATTGATCCGGTAATAATTTTATTAGGCGGCCGTGCTTGCAATAGGCCTTTTCATCATGTGACAAGCGCAAGCGCAGTTGCCATGTTGAAATGGCGGCAATTCAAAAGTATCGTACTGTTTTGATCGACAATGGATGGGAATGCAGTATTATCTCCCCAATTAAATCATTTACTGGAAAATATCGTTGATGGTGCTTCACTGATTTATAATTCAGTTGAAGCCCATAATTGTACGCAATTAAAAAGGTAGCTTAAATGTCATGGACGTCTTTAAAAAGGAAAAAGAAGTGAGCTGATTGAGAGGTTAGGCATCATTACTTCTTTACTATACAAAAAGTATCTATAATTTTATTCTAATTAGGCCTACCTGTTATATTGTTACATAAAATAATATGTATTATATTTAAATGATTTATAGCGTGTATCACTCTTACATACTCCATAACAACACCGCTTCGTCGTTCCTTTTCGTACTGATATCATAATAATAATCGATTAAAAAAACTCTTTTGCTAATTAAGGCACTTTTTTCTTTATTTTCGTATTTCTTTTCTTCAATAACTATACTTTCTTTAGTATTTTTTTAATTTTAATTATGTGTTTACAGGCCCTTTAACATGCTTGTTTACAAAAAACAGTACGAAAAAAATGGCTGATACTGACGCATGCGCACAAAAAAAAATTGTGATGAAAAGGCCTATTTGTATCGTTGTCATGGTAACGGGTTGTCAAAGTGTCAATACATACAGTGTAAGATACACGCTTTAAATTTGAATAGTAGTTTGTTTTAATTTCGCAAATCCAAAAAAAAAAATGTTATCAGATGAGGAATTTGAGTTTGCTGCTACTCCACCAGAAATTCTAAAATATTATTATTATTAGAATGCGTATGTTCGTGTGTCACTATACCATTTTGAAATATCAATATTCAATGAAATTACAAAAAAATATATTTTTCAACCGGGCGGAAAGTAGAAGTCAAAAAACGTCAACTTTCCACCTTTCAAAGATAGGTGAGATGTCATTATTACATGCATGGTTGTAAATAAAATATATTTTTTTAATTGAACAAGAAAGGTTTTTTATGAGTATTTTTAAAGAGATTATACCTTATTGCCGAGTTTTAAATTTTTCTTTCGTGTCGGTTTAAATGAATTAAATGACAAAATTTTACATAAAAAATAAACCATATTTTACTACCATTGATAAGATTTTATTAATAAATGCAAAAAAATGGTGGTAAAGGGTTTTAAGCCCTAGCGAATTAATTGAAAATTAGTGTTATTTTACAATTATTATTTTTGGTAAAATTGAAAAATGGAGAAAGTTGGTGGAAATCTGATTCCTGATGAAATTTTGCAATCTTATGAAGCTACAGGGCAAGGATTTCAGAAGCCCACCGAACCAACAATGTACTGTCAAACTACTGGAGCAATCAAGGTACACCTTAAAACTCTAGTGGGACTGTACACGGGACACTGCAGATTGAAATACCACATGCACAAGAGCGGCCTAACGGAAGACGCCGAGCGCCGCATGTGCATGGAGGGGGATGAATCGGCAGAACACATACTGTGTTCGTGCCCAGCAATGGCACGACTAAGATTCGCAAACCTCGGCAATGACACCTTGTTGCCGGGGGAGATGAAAGATCTCTCTCCCAACAGGATCATCAGATTTATTAGAAGCCTGGACCTGGTGGGAGAAATATAAAAGGGTGTGAGCCACAATAGACCGATCGGTCGCGGTGGAAGGGTATTATACCCACTCATTTTAAACCTACCTACCTACCTACCTACAGGGCAAGAATTGGCAAAAAAATTGGCAGAACGGTTAGAGAAATAATTGTTGTCGTTTTCTCAATGGAAATGTGACAATAAAGTAGATAAAAGTAAATTTTGTAAATATGGCTTATCTCTTATCTTTATGACCATGTCGTTAGCTTTTGAGTCATTATTAACTTTTACAATAGTAAGTCCGGTAAAAAAAGTTTTACCGGACTAGTTCAGTAATTTTTTTTTACCGGAGCCAATACTGTAAAAGTTTATTTTTCGGACTAAAACAAAGTATCTAAAAATGCGTTTAACAGTACACTATGAAATAAAATGTCATTACGAAAGAAAAGAGCTATTAGTTTGTTAAATATTAGCATGACAGCTGACCTGTTACGATCATTTGGGATGCTGATGTCAAAAAATTTTATGAAACTTTTTTTGTTGTCGAGTGTGACTTTGGGTATTTAGAACGGGATATGCGCTTTAAATAAATTCTAAAAAAGACCTAGGTCCCTATTAATACAGTAAAGGAGGTAAAATAACAAAATGCAAATTTCGGGCAAAAAGCTGGTACTTGAAGTAACTTGTATTATGCTAAGAAAGCTCTCCAGTTTTGGATAAAACAACTTCCGATACTTGGAAAAAGGGTACAGTATGAAAGGAGATATGGCCTGGCAAAAATAGTTGCTTAACGAAAAATGAAGAGACCGGATCGTTCTGGAAAAATATTACTTCCACAAAAAAATGATTACTATTGTTTTGCAAGAAGACAAAATTGGGAAATTTTTTAGACTAACCAGAACTGTTTAAAATAGGCAGAAAAAAATTATGGGCAAAATAAACTTTTTTCAATTTTTTTTATGCTAATTTTTAGCGCCATCCAGACTGTGTTGCTTGAAAAACATAATCCTTTAGTGAAAAGTCAGAACACATGTCCATAAATATGTCTAGTGATTTTTTACAAAAAATTACAATTTTTTTTTCGTTTTTATTTAATTTAGGGGTAGTTTTTCCGGGGATGGGGGATGGTTAATAATTTCTTTTTACTGAAAATATTGTTAGTTTGTCGGTTCTAAAACGAAAACTTGCAACAAAAAAAATGTAATAACGTTTTTTTATTTTTTTTTAAATTTAGGGGTACTTTTCACTCCCTGGAGGGGAAGGGGAATAAATATCATAATAGTTAAAATACGATAAAATATTTTCAAAAAATTGATTAAAAAACAAAAAAAAATAATCTGAGGTCAGGTTTTTTGTATTCTTTCTTATTATGGGGGTAGTCTTAAACCCCATGTTATAAGCCCTTATATCTTAATTTCAGTGCATAACAAAAAAAATCTTCTTAATTAATCTGAAAAAATGGCATTTATTTTGATAATCTAAGCTTTACTTCCAAAATATTTCAAAAAACCCCTTAAAAAGGTAGTTTTTACTGTTATAAGGATGTTTCAGAAAATTCTGACATTAAAATCGTAATCAGTGACACGAAAAACCCCCCGGTACCTATTTTCATAAAAATGCATTTAATATTGCCAAAAATTTAATTTTTTTAATTTTGGGCCAAAAAAATAGTTTGGCCAATTTTTACAGCGTTTTGGACCAAATCCCAGTAACCAAACTTGTTAAATTCCATATTTAACACCTTTCTTGACAAATTTTAAAATATTTCGAGTTGATGTGATTTGCTCAAAATTACTGCTTTATTTTACAAAAAAATTACCTCCTTTCCTGTACTATATTTAAAATAAAATCATCGATAATGTCATATCTTAAATTTGGCATATTTTCTATAAATATTTTTTTCACGGAAAGGACCGCAACAAAAAATACTAATCGTCGCATCCCAGCATTTTTTCAAAAAATATCTTGTTTTTGATTTTCTGCCTGCATTTTAGATTCTAAGAGAATTATGACCTTAAAAATTCGGGTTTAATCAGATTGCAAGCTTCTAAAATACCCCCATAAATATATGATTTTCACTCCCTGGGAAAGTATCTTATAATTTATAAGTCAACGAGTCTGTCAGCAATAAAATGGGCAATTTTTTAAATCTAATATTGCAGAAACCACTTGACATAACTATTTTAATTATTTCATGAATAACTAGAACACTTATGTTAATTTACATACCAAATCTTACACCTTTATGTAAAACGATAACGAAGTTATGATATTTTACAAAATGTTTTCAGAATGTTTCTTCCTTTACTTGTGTCCTAAAACCCACTTACATACCAAATTTTAGGTTTCTACTTTCTCAGAAAGTTCTCCATAATTTTAATAAGTCAAGGAGTCTGTCAGTCAGTAGTTAAATGAGCGACTTTCAATATGAAATATCTCAAAGATCACGTAACTTTCTTAATTTTTTCACAGGTAATTAAAATATTTATGTAAATTTACATATTTATACCTTTATGTAAAACGAGACCAAAGTTATGATAGAGGGAAACATAGGCTAAATATTTTGTGTAAAATACACGGTCAACCGAAACTTGGCCAGGCGCCTAGATAACATTAAGCCAAAAAGTAACAAAACTGTATTTATCAACATTTTTTTAAAATGGCGTATAAGTAAAACAGTGAAATTATGCTATGGTTGCTAGTTTAGTAAAAACCATTTAGCGGATCTTTTAAAGATGACTACAACACGTGTGACGAAATTTCAAGTTTAACAGAAAATAGACAAAGACCCAAAAACCACTTAACTAATTGATGATGGCCGCTTAAAGCCCACTACAATTCAAATAGGGCTTTTTTTATAATTATACATCGTGTTCAAGCGCACTGTCGACTCTACCTCGACTTCACTCATTCTTTCATAAATAAAAGTATTATACACTAAAAAATGATGTTATTTAACATTGGCTTTCATTTAATAAATACCGGGTGGTGCATCGCCAGACTGGCCATAGGAAATCCCATGTAAATTTTGATACATCGAAATATTGGCTCCCCTATTGAATTCACAACAAAATTGTATTAGACTATTTTGAAGACGTTGATAAGATTAGCGCACATTCTAAATTTCTTTTTTTTCTGATAAGGCAATTAAAAGTTATTTAAGAAAAACTATTTGTAAAATCGTTGCATACCTGCTACATACCTTAATGAATTCACCAGTAAAAAATAAAATGTCCTGTCAACTTTTTAATTGACGTTTTACTTTGTATTAGTTATTTCAAATGTTTTACAGTATTGAAGAGAAAATAACAATGATTAAATGGTATTACATGGAAAATAGTTATCGAGTGTCCGACATGTTCTCTACCTTTTTTCCTGATAGACACATTCCAAGTAAGACAACAGTTCAAAATATCGTTCATAAGTTTGAGACAAAAGGTACTGTTATTAATAAATGCAACTGCTTAGAGCGAAATAATAATGTACTCGATGGAAGAGCTCAAGAAAATAATGCTGATTTAGATGTTTTACTTCATGTAGAAGAAAATAAAGGAATTAGCACTAGGCTTCTTGGCAAAGTTGTAGGAAAGGATCACAGCACAGTACTACGCAAATAAAAGAAATATAAATATCATCCGTACAAATATCAAAGACATTAGGAATTAAGGAAAGGCGATGAGATCCGTGGAGCAGATTTTTGTTTTGAAGCTATGGAAATGGCGAATAACGATAGGGACTTCTTACGCAATGTTTGTTTTAGTGACGAATGCACCTTCACATTAAACAATGAACCAAACGTTAAAAACATCAGATACTGAAAAAAAAATAAACACAGATTTGTATCTATAAGGACTCAATACCCTCAAAAGGTAAACTTTTGGGCGGGTATATTTGGACATCGGATTATTGGACCATTTTTCTTGAATCACAATGTGGGAAAAGAAACTTTTTTAGAACTATTACAAAATCAAGTGTGGCCGGCATTGGAAGAAGTTGCACCTGACCATCAAGACATTTGGTTTCAAATGGATGGTTGTCCTGCACACAATTCACGAGAAGTAAGGGAATATGTTTAAAATGTTTTTAATGGACTATAGGACCAAATTATACCATAATTTGGCCAGCTAGGTCTCCTGATCTTTCGCCAAACGACTTCTTCCTTTGGGGTCATATCAAGAATGTTATTTATACAAATTTGAATTATCAAAATTTAGAAGAATTAAAAGTTCCAATTTCAGCGGCGTGCGATCTACTATTGGCATTTCAATTTCATAATGTAAGAACTGAATTTTATAACCGTTTAGGATATTGCTTAGCAGTAAACGAAGGTCTTTTTGAGCATCTAATTAAAAAACATTAGCTTTTAGTTTCAATGTGTTGTGTTAAAACGTATTTTTAGACAGTTTTTAAATGTGTTTTTCACCTTCCTATAAAATTGTTCAATTATGTAAAAATCTCATCATGTAGTTCAACGTAATTACTTGTATTTATTAAATGATTACAACCATTATTTTCTCTTCAATACTGTAAAACATGTTGAAATAACTAATACAAAGTAAAACGTGAATTAAAAGTTGAAAAGACATTTTATTTATTACTGGTGGATTCATTAAGGTATGTAGCAGGTATGCAACGATTTTACAAATAGTTTTTCTTAAATAACTTTTAATTGCCTTATCAAAAAAAAATAAATTTAGTATGTAAGCTAATCTTATCAACGTCTTCAAAATAGTCTAATACAATTTTGTTGTAAATTCAATAGGGGAGCCAATATTTCAATGTATCAAAATTTACATGGGATTTCCTATGGCCAGTCTGGCGATGCACCACTTGGTATAACATAGGTATTTAAAAATAATGACAATAGTGTAATTTTTAATAACAAATAACAATTAACAAATAAATTATTTATGTAAAATGGTACATATTTTAGTAACATCCTATTTTTAATTTTATTTTATATAGAAATTACTTTTGCTGAAAAAATATTTTTTTTGGACAATTAATTTAAGTTTTAAATTATTTGATTTAAATTATTAATTTACTAACAGCCACTTTATTTCTAAATAAAAAATAAAAAAGTAACGTTTGGCTGCTACCTTTATTTTTTTAAATATATAAGATCAGTATTAAAATAAGAATTTGGTGCTTTATAAAAAAAAACATAAAAAGTAGCTAAAAAGAGTTAATTTTTACTGGCGGCCGCCTTTGCTTTTTTTATAGACCATTTTACAGACACGTGCGGGAAGCGGCACATTATAAAAAGCAAAGGCGGCCGCCAGAAAAAATCAAATCTTTTTAACTACTTTTTATGTTTTTTTTCTTTTCAAAGAGCACCAAATTTTTATTTTAATACTGATCCAACTATATATTTAAAAAATGAAAATAAAAACCAAACGCTATTTTTTTATTTTTTATTTGGAAATGGAGTGGCTTTTAGTAAATTAAGAATTTAAATTAAGTTATTAAAAATATAAATTGATTTTCCAAAAAACGATACATTTTTAGCAACAGTGATTTCTAAATAAAATAAAATAAAAAATAGGATGTTACTAAAATATGTACTATTTTATTTAAATAATTTATTTGTTAATTGTCATTTATAATTAAAATTTAAACTATTGTCAATATTTCTTACTATGTTATATTTAATAAATAAAAGCAAGTGTTAAATAACATTATTTTTTAGTGTATAATACCTTTATTTATCAAAAATGAGTGGAGTCGACGCTGAGTCGAAAGTGCGCTTGTACGCGCTGTTTCATCATGGGTGCTTGCTCATAAACTTTTTTTCGGAATATTTAACTAAAATAAGTCGCGACTCTAACGAAATATATATATTTTTTTCATAATTTGAGGAAGAAGTAAAAAATTGCATTTGTTGATTTAAGTGTTAATAAAAAATATGATAATAAACGTATAATATCCAGATGTTTTACTATTTTTAAAATATGGATAATAAACAACAAATCCTAAAAATTTTATTAAATTATCTTTGATAGTTTTTTTGTAATTGATTTTTTAATTAAAAGTCCGCAAAATTTTTATTGCAAAAAAAAGTTGTTAAAACGAAATATTGAAATACTATTTAGGGATTAATAATCAAGTGAAAAATGTCCACTTGAAGTGATCTTAGCCTTATTGTAATACAAACCTGTTGATCCGCAAACGTAGTATATAAAGATCATTCTGGGTAAAGAATTCTGCAACTAAGTTATGTTTTTTAAAACTAAAACATTGGATAATATATCAAAAATAATTTTATATTGATCCGTAGAAAAATGTATATTTTTGTATTATATTTTTACAAAATAAAATATACTTAGTTTTACAATTAATAATCCTGTCCAAAATAAATTGTTAATAACGCTAAAACCAGCATCTTGCAAATCGTAAATTAAACTTTAGAGTTTAACCAAATAAAAAAAATCAAAATACTTTTACATCCGCAGCTTGCAGTAAAATCAAATAAAATTTTCGAAATAGTGTTGGTACAAACTTATTTACTTAAATCTAATCAAATGTGTGTGGCTTTCATTTCGATTTTAGTTTATTTAGACTTTGCAAAAGTAGATACAAAGTTGTCCAAATAGTTGGTATTGGAAAGTTTGACTTGAAAAATTGTGTTTTTGATATGAAATTGAACACACAGATGTTTGCTTACACGTCGTAGGCCACGATGTCTGTAGAATAATGTATATATTTGGGATTGTTTGCTCTTATTATTTTAAATCAATAACATATCGGCTTTGTTAAGTCATCTTTTGGAAAATACTAAGAAAGTCATATGGCTACAGCTTTATTCATACTCGTCTAAGAAAATTTACTCATGCATATACAGGGTGTCCGGAAAATACGTGTACAACGTTTAATAATAGACTCCGAGCGTCAAAATAAATCTATTAAAGCGAACTTACCTATATCCAAAATTGCTTCAACTAGCCTGCAGAGGGGGTCAAAGATTTTTAAAAAAATTGTTTTTTCTAAATTTTTCAAAAACCTGCAAGTTGATTTCAATAATTTTTGGTGATGAGTCTCGGGCTATAAAATGACGTTTACTGTTGGCACAGTTATCCACTTTACTTAACCTAAAGTATTATAAACGTGACGTCATATGTACCTATATCGTCGTTTTTTTTATGCCATTGTCAAGATGTTTCATCTCTTGTAAAATTTTGCTAGGATAAGTGGTTATGCCAAAAAAATTATTTTCAATTAGGTGCTCGGGCAAGATATTTTACTTAATTGTAATAAGAGGTTATTACTAAATATTGTTTGCTGGTGCTTTAATTATGTTCTGATGTCAGAGTTTGAACATTAAGGCCACTTTTTTTAACTTCTAAAATATTTTACTATTGCGGTAAATATAGACAACTATACGAACTCCGAAAAAGTTGACATGCTTTTGGTGTACGGGTTTTGCCAAGGAAATGGACGTCAAAGTGTTAGGGTTTACATGGAGAGATTTCCTAACCGTCGTATACCAAATCACCAAACATTTGCAAGTATTGAACGTCGTCATTCGGGAAACGGGTAGCTTTGAACAAAAATTTGAAGGTAGGGGTCGTAATCGGACAACTCGAACTGTTGAAAATAAAGAGGAAATTTTGTTAAGAGTTTAAAAAGAACCAAGTATCAGTACACGCTGGTTGGAAAGTGATTTGGCGGTTTCTAAAACCACCGTAAATGATTGTTGCACCCGTATCACATCCAAACAGTTCAGGAACATTTGCCCATTGATCCTCCCCAGAGGCTCCTATTTTGTCAATTTATTCGGAACTAAAGAATTTATGATCTAAATTTTAGTAAGAAAATATTATTTACCGACAAGGCGACCTTTACAAGATCAGGAGTTACCAACCTACACAACATGTTTATGCCGATGAAAATCCTTATGCCATTAAAGTTACCCACCAGCAACATCAGTTTAAAATAAATGTTTGGGCAGGTGTTATCGATCGATGCCTTATTGGTTGTGTAATATTACCAGACAAATTAAATAGAAATATTTACTTTATTTTTTTGCAAAACACTTTGCCAATTTTCTGGAAAATTGGCCCCTTATAATTCGGCAGGGATCGTGGTATATGCATATGCATAGGTGGATTGGAAGAGGCGATGATGCACCAGTACGATGGCCACCACGTTCTCCGGACCTAAATATGTGTGATTTCTTTTTGTGCGGGGTGCTCTTAAAACCGAAATTTATAAGACTCCTGTGAACACGCGCGAAGAATTATGGCAACGAATTTTAAATGCAAGCAACTTTCTTAATAATCCCGAGACATTAAATAAAGTTCAAGTTCATTTTTTAATATGTGTAAATAAGTGTATTCAACAAAATGGTGGTAATTTTGCACATTTGCTTAATTAATGTTTTGTGTTAATCGAGTTTTTTTATTTATTAATAAAATATTATGCTCGAGCAAATAATTGAAAATGATTTTTTCTGGCATAACCACTTATCCTAGCAAAATTTTGCAAAAGATGATAAATCTTCCAAATATATTGTTTTATCAGAAAATAGTATTTAATTTATCAGTAAGTCAATGACATAAAAAATCCGAAGATAGGTTCATATGACGTCACGTTTATAATACTTTAGGTTAAGTAGAGTGAATAATTGTCAGCAAATGTCATTTTATAGCCCGATACTCATCACCAAAAATTATTGAAATTGACCTGCAGGTTTTTGAAAAATTTAGAAAAAACCAAAATTTTTTAAAATCTTTGACTCCCTCTGCATTCTAATTGAAGCAATTTTGGATATAGGTAAGTTCGCTTTAATAGATTTATGTTGATGCCCGGAATCTGTCATCAAACGTTGTACACGTATTTGCCGGACACCCCGTATAGGGTGTCTTGCCTTGATATAAAATATTTTTTTCTCCTGTAAACATCCAGCTTATTTAAAAAATTACAATAACAATCGGAGTTTATTTTTGTACCAGTTTGGAAGTATCCCATAATATAATAAAAATTATTAATGCATCTTGTCTAAAAAATCTTTACCTAAAAATCTGACTTATCACAGTTTAACGTCAGTATCTACTTATTCCTCTCGTAGAATGAATACTATCGCGCTTTCAATTCCTTTTACTTCGCCAATTAAAAACTTTCTAGTTTATAACAGTAGAAAGCTGTTTAACCACCTTCCTGTGCGACTAAGACAAATAACTAAGGGGAAAAAATTTCGTAGAGAAACTATGAAGCTGTTGGTTGAGAAAGCCTATTATAATACTGGGGAATGTTATGACTATAAATTAAAATTAGTGTTGTTTGTCCTTTTCTAAATTGTTTGTCATATTAAGGTATATACACACCGAAAAAACAAACAAGAACACACATTAGCAAACAAACCTTTTTCTTTAAAGGTATGTACACACCGAAAAAAACAAAAACAAACATTCGTTCTTGTTCACTTTCTTTGTATGTGTTTTTTGTTTATTGTTCGCTTTTTCTGTCTACAAAGGGCAACCAAATGTTTGTTTACTCTTGTTCGACTAGTTGAAATAGTTATGAATGACCATAAAAACAAAAATTATATTTGATGTACCGACGTCCACTGGAACATGTGTGAAGAAGAACAAACAAACGTTTGTTCGCCGTTTTAACTGTCTAAACTGAAGAAAAACGTTTGTTTGCTGATGTTTGTTCTTGTTTGTTTTTTCGGTGTGTATATACCTGAATGTAGACGGTGAAAACGGCGAACAAACGTTTGTTTGTTCTTATTCACACATGTTCGAGTAGACGTCGGTACATCAAAGAAAATAAATTTTGTTCATCGTCATCCATAACTTTTCCAATTAGTCAAACAAAAGTGGACAAATGTTTGGTTGCGCTATGTAGACAGAAAGAGCGAACAATAAACAAAGAACACATATAAACAAGGCGAACAAAAACAAATGTTTGTTCTTGTTTGTTTTTCCGGTGTGTACATACCTTTATATAACATAGTAGCTGACGAATTTAATTTTTTTTTGTACGTATTTTGTTTATGTGTTTTTTATTTTTAGTTTAATTTTAGAAATTAGTTCTAGGTTTATATTTTAGAGCGCTTTATTTTTATATTATATTTAGATAAGAACTTTGCTTTGTGAATGAGAATTTTATATTCTTTACACAATAAAGCTTTATTTAATTTTGATATGATTTGAAGCCCCCGGCATTTCAAGATGTTCACTAAGGCAAATTTTTTTTATAGTTTATTGGGATGGTTGCGTACACAAACATACTGTGGTAGTAAAGGGAACCTGAGAACAGGTGACTCAGGTGCCCCCATCAAAGGGTGTCGTACCTGCCGTAATAAATGAATTTACTAAGGCTGAAAATTGTTAACAACTTGTATATTGCATATAAATAAAAGTTGTAATGGTCAGTCAGCAGAATATGGGGACAGAGCTGGTCAGTCAGCCGCAATGTATGCGCAAAAATAAATAATGTGCAATTCATTTACTACACTTAAAAAATTTTTTGGGAGTATTAAATATGTTTTTAAAAACATAAAATAAATAGTCAGTCATCTATTTAACGGGACAAGGCCCGTCAGTCAGCAAGAATAGAAATAAAATTTCGCGCGCCGGCGTCGCAGGTAACGGCTTGCTTCTTTTTTATTATAATCGTTTTTTTTATTGGTTTAACAGACTAGATTGAAAAAAAAAATTATTAATTATAATTCAATATTATAACTTTATTTGTACAAAATATACAAAAATAAAATGAATGCTGTAATGAAACATTAATTATCGGATTCTTCCTCCGACTCATCAAATTCATTGATTTCATCGTAATCGGAAACGTCAATGTCGGTTTTTTCCCCGATTGAGTTTGATCGAGAATCGGGAAAAATTAAAATAACGGGATGCAATTATATAATAAATAATAATTATTTTTACTTTGCCAACTATTATTTGCATACCTAAATTTTTCCCCTCTGAAGTTGAAGAACGAATCGTTGACCAATTGTGGCAATTGATCGCCTTGAAACCAATCAAATTCATATTTTCCCTCGACTATTTTCCACCCGTGACGATTGGAGACAGTTCCGTGAAAAATTTTGCATAAGCATTGAAAAAAACAAAAATTTTCCTTTGATTGACTTGGCGGCATCCCATCAACATTTTTCTTTAATTTTGAACGAATCATTGACGGTACTTGAGCATTTGTATGTTTTTGAAAATAAAACGAACCGTGCTTCGTTCACACATTTCTTTTTTTTCATGCCGTAAAAGTGGCACACAAATGCTTAAATTTTTTCTCAAATATCTCACCCCTTTGTTATTGTCGTTTAGGTACCCGGTCGGCAAAGCTTTTTGAAAACGCGCTTTGGCGAAGCAGTTGCAGAGGTCTTTTTTACCCTTTATAAAATTTTAAAATCGCCCCCAAAAAACGCACCCTGGCAAGAACACTTTCCGTATGTTTTTACATCTGTTCTTTCCCGGTTTCCTTTAATCAATAAATCTTGATACTTGATAATTTTATTTTCCAAACATTATGAAAGTAACGTGTTAACACCTGATCAAATGTTAGAATTTTCAAATTTAATTATTTATAGTTAAAAAAATATTATTTGTAATTCGATAATATTTTATGCATACCTTGATTCAGAACAGGATGGCCCTGCTGGTTGCTCAGTTTCCTCCTGTGGTACATCTGTACAACTTGCAGTTTGGCTATAATACAATGAAATGCATTAGTTGTAAAAAACTATTGATAATTTATTACTTTTACTAATATTTATTTGACATACTGATGTATTAAAATTGTCAAGCGTCAACGTATAAATTCAAAAATTGAAACAGAATTTATAATGCACATGCGCAAATACCTACGCTACGCCACGCGTATACACACGCACACACACACGCAAACGTGAGCGTCTAAATCCCTGTATTTGCGCTAAAATACACACCCGTCACGCCTTGCACACATAGCAGTTAAACATCTAAATCCCTGTATTCGCGCCAAAATACACTCATCCCATGCCACACGCATACACACAGTTGAGCGTCTAAATCCCTGTATTCGCCCCAAAAATGATCCATACCACGCCACGCACCCAGCCAGCGCGCGCTTTTAAATCTCTGATGCGTACCGACGCTCTTTATTTTGTTATGTACTATACGATGTCTCAATATAGCTACACTCTATTTTTTTTTACATTATACGAAAAAAATACGATTTTAATTATTTTTAGCATGCACAAAATGTTAATATTAAATTGTATCTTACCGTAATTCTTGTCTGTACTTCTTGCTTAAAGCCGTAAACTTTCTGTAGCAAGCTATATGGTAGCACTCAATTCCGGGGCGTTAAGTAAAAGATACATTATCGTGTGCTAATTTATATTTTACCCGAATTTCTAAAATGTCTTTACAATTTTTTAAAGTTTTTCCGTAAATAATATTAATGGCTGATGCTTCTTGAGGCAGAATACACAAACTTTGTTCATTTTGAGAAACAGATGTTTCACTCACTACAGTTGAACCATTATGATGCTATTAGGCAGAAAAAACCCTTATATTTTGGAGCAGCAGAGGATTCGTGGTGGGGGGGCAAAGGTCTATCTATCCCCATACTAGAGGTACAATGACCCCATCTATTGTGTTTACATTCAACCACTTGCGTGCGAATATACCTGCGTTTATTTCCCCCAAAACGCTTTAACGCCGAGGGCGCGCGAAATTTTTATTTCTATTTTTGCTGACACCCTTGTCCCGTTAAATAGATGACTGACTATTTTTTTTTTAAATTTAAAAAAATATTTAATACTCCCAAAATTTTGAAGTGTATAAATGAATTATTTTTTTTTGCACATACATTGCGGCTGACTGACCAGTCGTCCCCATATTCTGCTGGGCTGACCATTACAACTTTTATTTATATGCAATATACGTTGTATAACAATTTTCAGCCTTAGTAAATTCATTTTTACCCGCAGGTACGAAATTTTTATAGCCACCCGAGTCACCTGTTCTCAGGTTCGCTTGACTGACCCCAGTATGTTTGTGTACGCAACCATTCTAATCAACCATAAAAAAATTATTTGAAAAAAAATTTTTGGGCCGGTTTCCCCGTTTCATGTTGATATCCTTTGGTACCGTTGACCTTTCTTCAGATGTTTAATTTTGTTTCAGTTTGTCCCAAATATTTTTAGTACCTACTCCTTTGAGCACGCTATTTTTTTTATCTATGAACAGTCCATAAATACCTAAAGCCTAAGTACTAAGATATTGTGAGTAAGAGTGAAGTAAAAGGTATTTTATTAACACGGACTTAATATTTTGAGATTTGGAGGAAAAGGAATATATCGACAAGTAGCAAATTTCACCAACTCGACCCTCAAGGGATAAAGGAAAAAAGAAAGTGAGCAGCTCAAGGCTTCTTAGGATGAACCGTAAAGGGATGCATAAGAGTTACACAACATGATGCTCTATTGGGAGCTGCTGGAATAAGAATTATATTGAAAAATTCTTCGAATCAGAAGGCGTGGGAATATCAATAAAGAGCGACTGTAACTTACCGCTTGTCAATGGGCAAGAAAACTAAGGTTTTCTGTAAGAGTAAGATTATTAATAAGACGAACAGCTCTTTTTGGATGGAATCCAGAATGAATAAAGTTTGAAAGAGGCCATTCCTCAGACATTGAAATAATATTTCAGAGTACGTCTAATTTGAGATACATACAGCGTATATAAATCAGAAGGAAAAAATACTTTTTGGCTTGAAAAAGGAATTCAAGCTTCTTCGAGGGAGTCGTGGCTATATTGTATTTATGTCAATTTAGGTTTTTCTTTTTTTTTTACTATCGTCCATAAACTTAGTGACTTTTTGTTCTGCAAAGTTTGGGAATTCAACAAGTAAAGGATAAGTATTGGCAGACATCTTTCGCGACAGCAAACATAATTGTGTTTTTAAGGCATTAAACTGGACAATTTTTCGGAATTGATCGTGGAAGAGAGAAAACCGTTGATGTGAAGTAAAAATTAAGTTAGTGCTTGGTGAAAGCTAGAAGAGTGACCATCAACAACAACTGATATACGTCGATTAACAAGCAAACTAGAGAGCCAAGAAAATAAAATTTAAGTAGATGACCGTAGAAAGGAAGTTTGTTAGTTGTGGTTAGTTGGTAAGAAGCCCATCATGCCGGATTCGGTAAATGAATTTTTATTGCAAATTTGTTAAAGTATCCTTCATGCAATTTTTTTGCTAGGTAGTTTGATTTTCCTTAGGTTTTAATAAAGAAATTAAATGTCGCGTTAACTCATTCATATTACTGCAAAAAAGCTGGCCAATAAGAAGTTCGCATGGATTTTTTTTGTGTCACTATGAATTATTGTTTATTTCAAGCTTAGCTGGTTCAAATTGCATTTTTTTTACCTAGGAAAAACCGTAAAAAAAGATTTTTTTAATATAACTCAAAAACTATATATTTAAGAAAAAAAACTTTATTAAAATTAAGGAACTAATAAGACTACGTGATTTTTGTTTAAAAAATTTTTTGTAGCTCTTTTAAATTTTAAGATATTAACGATTCAAATTTAAAATAAAAACGCAAATATCTGAAAAACTAACAAAGCTGCGAAAAAATGTATTGAACAAAAAATATGCTTTTTAATAATCTCTATGTAAAAGGTTATAAATACATGTTTAATAAAATTGGTAATAAAGGAGATATAAGCAAAAAAGTGGTTTGGGTCAAAACATTCGCCAATAATATTTTTTTGGTACAAGTAATTATACCAACTCTGATCTATCTAAAAATTAAAATGTTTATTTCTTGAATAAAACAAACTAATACACATGTGCCTCGAGGTAATGGAGATAATATGGTGGCACGGATATTTAATTTAATTTTTTTTGTCCAATAACTGTACTTCTTTCCATCCACTTGAAACTTTAACAAAAAAATTTAAACTTCTCTATCTCGGTGTTATATACATGGCAGGGTGCTTAGTATTTCTCGATCCCTTATGCTACTATGTGTACAGCCTATCGTTCATATTATTATTAATAATTTATAAAGATAGTTATTCGTTCTGAATGATCTGGAGAAAATTTTAATCCTATTTTTTTCATCAAATTTTTTTTCATAGTTTACTTTTTCTTCTTTATTACCCATTCTATTAAAAATGTGTATATAACCTCTTTTATAGAGCTTACTAAAAAAGCATATTTTTTGTTTAATACAATTTTTGATAGCTCTTTTAGTTTGGAAGATATTTGCGCTTTTATTTTAAATTTAATTCGTTTACATCCTAAAAACTAAAAGGGCTACAAAACATTTTATAAAACAAGAATTACGTAGTTTTATTAGACCATTTATTTCAATTATATATCTTTTTTACCTAAAAGCAATAGTTTTCGAGTTATATTGAAAAAACCGATTTCCAGTGCGGCTTTAACTATAGTTCATAGTAATAAAAATAAATGTTTTATGCGTACCTCTTATTGGCCGGTTTTTTTGCGGAGCACAAGTCCTTTATGAATTTTTTGTATTTTTTTTTAAATTTATGCGATATCTAAGACAAACTCATTATTGACTGCCAGCCTGTACTATCCGTGTAATTTAATTTCGAAACACTCCATTACCAAAGTAAATAAGAAAATGTATTTACCACCTCATTTACTAACTCAATAACAGAAATGTCCCATTCTATTGTTAACATGATTTTGCATATTCAGTTCTATAATTCTGTCCCGCATAGTCTTAAGAGAATTACATCCCTGTAAAAGGCATAATATATCATCTTTGTCTAAGTTATTGCACCACCAAGGCTTAGCTAACACCCCAGATTAAAGTTTCGTAATCTTCATTATTGCGAAAATGCCAACAATAATTTATAAATTTTGTAGCTAAGAAAAGCAATGTAGTTTAATAAATATAGTTTATATTTCTTATCTTATATATCCTTAGACTGAAAAGGACACTACAAAATTCTAATAGAAATTCGGTTTCCGTTGATTTTGCTCATTTTTGGATATTATGCTCTACACATTATCCCAAAGAAAAGTCTTAATGGGCAAAAAGTTCCTTACGTATTCGAAACATGACTAATCCTTTTAGAGAGCGCAGAGATTACACTATTTTTCAGTTATATTTACTCTAAAATGTTTGTGTAGGGGTTTTTAGGCCAGCAGATATCGAGATGCGGTTCTCTGCATTGTATTTAAAAAGCTCCCAAAAAAAGTCTATATGGTGTGGTTATATCATTTTTCGAAAAATGCCGGGGATGCCAAATTTTAATCTGGCATTAAAATTACCCGGGGGCGCTCGGGGGTGGCTCTGCGGGTGTCCAAGGGGTGATTTGGGAGGGAAATTGCAGCGTCCATGAAAATCAGCCAAAAATCGTTACTCAGGGGTTTTCGGGGATGCCGAATTTAATTCTGGAATTAAAATTACCTCGGGAAGCTGGGGGTCGCTCTGCAGGAGTGATTTTTCACTTTTTTCATTACTTTTTCCCGCATAGCCAACCCCTAGATCCCCGGGTAATTCTAATACCAGAATTGAATTGGGCATCTTCAAAAACCCCCGGGTAACAGTTTTCGGCAAATTTTCATGGACGCTGCAATTTACCCCCAATCACCCCCGGGCACCCCCGCAGAGCCACCCTGAGTGCTTTCGGGTAATTTTAATACCAGATCTAAATTCGGCAACCCAGAAAAGCAACGAGTAACGATTTTCGGTAGATTTTTATGGACGCTGCAATATCACCCCCGGGCACCCAGAGCCACCCCCGAGCGCCCTGGGTAATTCTAATGCCAGAATTGAACTCGGCACTCCCAAAAATCTCCGAGTAACGATTTTCGAGCGATTTTTCCGAGTTTCCAGTGATTTTTATAATATTGCAAGTATTTACGCAATTGCAAAATGCATTTATTCCACCAGAATGCATTTTTCGAAAAATGGCATAACCACACCATATAGACTTTTTTCCTGGGAGCTTTCTGAACACAATGCAAAAAACCGCATCTAAATATCTGCTGGCCTTAAAAATTTCCGATTTATTTCCTAACTTCCTTTGACTAATTCTATAATTAAAATAACAAAATTTAAATTGTCGGATCCAATAAAGTCAGAGTGAAAGTCAAGTAACATTTATTTCTATAAGAAAAAATCTTGTTAACAAAGATTATAAAAATTAACACTAAAAGACCAAGAAGTTAACAATGATATCAAAAGTGAAAATACATTTAAGATAAATTTAAAATAATTTTTATATACAAACTGTATTTATTTAAACATGTAAACATCCCATGAATTTGTAGCTAATTTATATTGTTTATTTTGTTTGTACATAAGTGTCTCTTTTAAGGTTCTAGCAGGCTAACTGCCATAATTAGGTATAGTTCAAAACATTTATTATTATTAATGGAGAATCTATTTTATTTTGTTTAGTCCAAAGCTAATGGAAAACTATACAAATAGAGAGACAACAATCATAAATTAAAACTCTTTATTAATATAAGTAATGTTGAAAAATATAAAACAGCACACTAACAGAAATACAAAAAAATTAGCGTCAATAAAAGAAAACAGAAATAATGCATTTACAGAACAAACTATGTCAGTCAAAAACAATTAAAAGGTATCAGTGTAGTACACCTGCAGGCTGTAGTAAGCTTTTTACTTTATTTTCAACTAATCTTAAGATATGGTAGTTCCTAGAGACTAAGAAAGATGATTGTACAATTTTCTAACTTTCATAAAACATATTTTTTTTTTAAAAGTAGTTTTTAGAAAGGGAAGCGCCAGGTTATTAGTTGGCCAAGTATTGTAATTGCCTCATTATACGTGCTGAAATTTTTTTGTGTACGAGAGAACTACAGTTTTCACAATGAAAGACATGGTAATGTGAGGATTTTACTACTGATAAAAAGAGTTTTCAGTAATCTCGAGATTTTATTTTACACATGTATCGGATAGCTTTCTTTTGTTAAATAAAAGCATAATTTAAGAAATGTTGATTGCAGTAATCCCAGAAAGATATTTCATAAGTTAAGTGCGATTCCACAAATGAAAAGTAAGCTGTTCTGGTTGTAGCCATATTAAGCTTATTTGAAACAATTAAAGCAGCAAAGAAACCACTAACAATGTTTTTATTTTGATTAGTGACACTTTCCTACAAATTTCAGGTTGCTGTCGACATACACTCCCAAAAACTTAGTATCTTTTTTGTTTTCTGAAATATAAAGATTGTCAATATTGAATATGAAGAATATTATGTTTGTTTTTGATACATTTAAAAGCAAAAATTACACCATTTTTTAATCTCAACCAGATCTCTTGAAATGGTTTTTTTAATTTTTCCTTTTTTTAATTTTTTTATACAGTAGTAGTGTCGTCGGAAAATACCATAAAAGTGCTGTTAATATAAAAATTACTTAAATTTTTTATATATATAAAAGGAATATGACTGCCATTTTCGACCAACTTCAGTTTTTTTAACAAAATATACTGGTTTCGATACATTTTACTTAATTTTCTCGAAAAAATACTTAGCAAGGTTTTTGGTATCACCTTTCACGGTTCTGCACCAAGGAAGTTTGAAGATATATGGAAGCCCAATGCTATGGCCTATCAAAAAATGTCCAGCCCACTATGAAAATAACTGTCAGAGTGGGCCCCGCCGATTCTGCGCAATGACAAATTTCCACAAAATATTTTAATGTGTTGCCTACTTACACACTGATAAATCAGTGTGTAGTTAGGCAGCACATTTAATTTTATAAGAGCCGGAGTAATATATATTTTGTAGTTGCAGAAGTTTTTTGGATTGATAAAAACCTTCTTATTTTAGTGATTAGTGTTTATTAAATTGGGACTATAATTTTGTGTTTATTGTTTGTTACTTATAATATCGTAACAAAATGCCTAGAGGTTGTATGGTTTTGTCTTGAGAATCCAAGGGTAATATACACGGCCTTTTTTTATTTAGGTGAGTATTTCTTTTATTTAAATTAGGTGCTTTTTATAAGACGCAACGTTAGGTAACCGAATAAATAATAATATATTAATTATGAATAATGGAAAATAAAAAATTTATAGGAATAGCATTAAGAAAAGTAAGGCAATCTTATCCATCTTTTAGATGATTTCCACAATGTTTGTGTATTTCTGTGGATTATTAAAAAGAAATAAGGTTTACATTTAGGTACTTTTATTTCATTTAATAATTTAGTACATTCTTTTAAAGGATCAAAATTATTAATTACTGGGCAGACCAGCAAACTTTAATATATACAGGTCCTTCAAATTGAATGAAAGAAAGTACAATTTTATGTTAAAGTTCCTTTTTTCTTTTTCTGTATTTGTTTAAAAAGAAATTAGATTTTTGGTTTCTTAAACTTACATTATCAACTTTTTAAGCTTGACATACTGTAGACACATAATATTTAACGGATACTGTTACAATGGATACCTAGGTTACGAAACATTTTTAACCACTGTTATTCTGCCTCATGAATGTTTGTTATTAGTGAAGAGTATATGCCTAAAAAGCAGTTATAAAAATTTTCACTTTTTAATGTACAACCAGAATCTTAGGATTGGATTAAACTTATTTACACTCTCTTGCACTTCTTTTATCACAAAATTGGTGAGAAGTACATGAAACTATCATACAATGTTTGAAATTTATTTTAAAAAATCGTGTTTTTATTTATTTACAAAGATTTTTGGTAAAAATACAAAACTCCCAAAAATATCGACCATTTAAATAGAAGGCTGTAAAGTGGCGCCATCTATTCTTTCCATATTATATCAGATGATAGAAAATCCAATATTACACAATAATTTTAAATATTCTATGGTAGTATCGTTTAATAACCAACAATTTTGTGCAAAAAATAAAAAAAAACAGTGAATGTTTGAATTTGACATTTGATGATGTCAACTTTATAGATAGTAACAAAGAATTATGGAAGTCCGGCTCTGACCTACTATTCATTGCGCAAACTCCGCGGGCCAATCCCTATTCCCGCTGCCCTGCACGCCTGGACAATTTTGTTCTACAGTATTGGGCTTCCATACACCTTTAAACTTCCTTGTTCTGCACTGAATTTAAAAAGGTGGATCCAACCTGGCTACCATTTCGGATCGGTTTTGATGCTTTTAATAAATTGAAAATTAAATTAAAATCGATCGGAAATGGCAGCCATGTTGATACTGCCATTTTGAATTTTGTTATTTTGATTACAGAACCGTGATCGGCGATACTTAAAACCTCTGTTAGTATTTTTTGGGAACATTGAATTAAAGGTATCGAAACCAGTATTTTTTATCCAGAAAATTAAAGTTAGGTCGAAAATGGCAGCCATATTGGATCCGCCATTTTGACTACAAAATCGTGATCAGCGACCATAAAAACCTCTACATACACACTTATAAATTGTAGAAGATTTGTTACTCTTCTATTAATATTTTCTTGACCTTTTTTAGCGGCAATCAATAGTACAATACAAAGCGCAACTATAATTTAATAGTTTATTCAAAAAAAACTTTAACTTTTAACAATTGTAACAGGATGACAGCTGTCAAATTTAACGTTTAGATGCCGATATCAAAAAATTTCACCATTTTTGTTTAAATTTTGAAGGCCTGTGTTGAGAAATTGCCTTTTAGGTCACACACGATGTGTTAGCCTTCAAGAACAGCCCAAGATAAATAGCTCATAGCAGAATTTTAGTAATAAATTTTATGTTCCTTAAAATCGGTCAATAAAATACTTATTCCTTTAAAATTGTTCTTGATAGTTTTGTTAAGTTTTGTTAATCATGCCTGATGCCATTATTTTTTCTTGTTACTATATTATATTCGGATATAGAATTTTAAAAACATACTTTTATCGTCGATTTGTACGGGTCAAATACTGTTTCAAGATAAAAAAAAAGGTCAAAACATGCAGTAGTCCATGTTTCGGAGGAGGTCCAGGGTCCCACTTTTAAAACAAATTAAATATCTTTGGGTGATAACTAAAATTTTTACCTATAATATTTCGGTAAATTTTCTATTTAAACAGGCCACTTTTTATAGTTAATTTACGCTACTGGTACTTGAGATTTAAGCCTTAAGTTGTAATTAAATACATAAAAATTGTTTTAGTTAATTCTACTAGGTTTTTAGGTTATTCTGGTTACCCATATTTCTTAGGGCCTTTTAGTCTAGAAGCCCGAATTCGTGCTTTTTTGACGGTCGAATAAAAAACAAGTAATAATTGGTCTATCCATTTTTTTATCATTTATTTATTTATATTTTAAGAAGTCACATAAACAATAAAAAATCATATTTCGCAAAGTTACACGCTGTTGAAGTAGAGGAAGAAAAGAGCATGTCTATCTATGTCACGATTTCGTCTCTGGTCATCTGAAAAATTAAAAAAATTGTAGATTCTTTATTATTACAAATGCCATTATGGCAGAAACCAGGACAAATAAAACTAATTTTTTTTAAATATTTAACAAATTTATCTTCAAAATACGAGCAGTTCTTTCTTCTTCTGGAGCACGTAAAGCTCGAAACTTAGAACTTTCGATTCTTCAACAAAAACTCCAGCTATAACTTTAAATAATTCGAATTTCAAAAAATCCTTTTAAGCAGATATTCTTGAATATCGAAACTATTAAAATTTAAATTCCAGACTCATTAAATACAACTGACTCAAATTAAAAAAAATATATTAATATTATTTTTATCCAAGAGATATACGAAACGCATGGCATTTCACACTATAAAAAAATTAGTAAAATTAAGGCCAACGTTTTTACTAGCTTATTTGCTATTATTTTTTTTAATGATTAAAAATAGAATCAAATATATATTTTTTTAAATCTTGACATTTAAAGTGACAATTTTCAAAACTCATTGACGTTGTAAAATATCTGACTACTCATAATTAGTTACGAAAAGTAAATTTTTCGCAACTGGTAAAGAAAAGTAAAATATTAGACAACGTCAATGGGATTTAATTTTTTTTTATAGTTTAAACTTGAATTAAATATAATCATATCAAATTTAAAATTAAAAATTGTGTCAAACGCGATGAAAAACACTATTTTTCATAGCTTACATTCTTTTACGCTCATTACGAAAAATAGTGCTTTTTCAACTGGTTGCACAAATAACTTTTTTTATCTTGTTTGGATTTTTTTCTATCTGTTATCTATCTATAATGTGAAATAAGTGACAAGCTACTTTATTACAAAAAGAATGTTTAATTTAATGAGTTTATCCCACTATTTTTTATTAATTTTATATTTTTGATTCGGTCTCAATCAGATAAATATTAAATTATTTACAAATGAACAAGGTTAAGCCTTTTTAACACGAGCATTTCTCTATGTTTAATAAATTGTTTTTTAGCTCTCACTGAATTTGCCATACAATATTTATTCGATTTTTAAAATCAATAAATCTTTTTATTACCAAAAATAAACGTAAATTGCCAAATATTACTGTTATTTAAGTACAACTCGTTTTGATTTCAACCTTTTAACAATTGTCAAATATTATTAAATATGAATATTGTCTCAGTGCCTATATAGAATCAAACAAGCTGCTTTGTTTTTCTAATTAAAAACAACCCCTTGACAAAATTCGGTTGCTACTCCTTGTTTAACTTGCTAAAATAGCCTGAAGTATATTTACGTAGTTTATCTATTTTGGTGTTTAATAATATATATATAATATATATATATATATATATATATATATATATATATATATATATATATATATATATATATATATATATATATATATATATATATATATATATATATATATATATATATATATATATATATATATATATATATATATATATATATATATATATATAAACACACACACACATTTTTGAAAGTATTGAGAGAGTATTTGAAGAAGTAAATTTTTTATAAACGTTTGTTTCAAAATTTTTGAATTCAGAAACAAGTTACTTTATACTGTAACGGTTCGCACAATATGTTGTACTTTATTAAGCATTTATTAGCCTAAAATATAATAAAATATAAAAAAGCAACCAAGACAATTAAAACACTTAAACATTTTTAAAATACTAATAAAATACGTTGTTACATAATTAAAAATCATATCAAAATATAAAACGCTATAAACAAAATTGTTACGTTAAAATTAAAAAAAAAAACTTTACGATGCGTACCTTAGAGCTGATAGATGTTGTTTATGGTTTAAATTATTTGTGGGAATTTGGTAAAAATGCATTATTTAAAAAAAATATTTTTCGTTTTTTTTTTTAAATAAATATATTATAAATGGTTTTTTTAAATTATTGGTGTTTTTTATGTGATAAGAACTTGCTTTAATTAGATTAATTTGCAATATACAGTAAAGTACGTTGTTTTTCGAGATTTTAGCTGGTTAAGTTATGATATATTTATTTGGCTTAAGTTACTTACATCTTTTTTGTCATTAAGGGCTTCTTTTTTTTATTTCGATCATTTTTTTTACTGTAAGTTTTTTGTAATTTAAATCTTTTGCTAGAACTTTTGTTTCGTTTAAGTTAAATTTATGATTTGTCTGTGCTTCGTGTTTATGTAGTGCAGTGGAGGCATTTTTAGTGTATTTTTGAATCTCTTTCCTAAAAGTTGTATTCTCATACCTATATATTTTTTGGGCAATTTAAACATGGAACCAAATAGACCAAGCTGGACATTTTTTTCTTGAAAACTTTACTTTTAAATGGGTATATAGAGAATTATCAAATTATCGAAATTTTTAGATTTGTGACAAACAACTATGTCGTGTTTTTATAACATGTGTGTTATTCATTGCGACAAACCGTCTGTATAAGGCATAGCAATATATTTATAATTGTCGTTTGAATTTTGATCTAATTTCTTTTTTTTATTATAAAATAGGTAAGTCCTTTGCTCTTTAATCTTGGAAAAGTTGCTATTTAGTAGTGTCTCATTAACTTTTTTAGTATTTCTGGTCGGTATTCTGGTGATTTTAAGAATATTGTTCTATCTATTGTTTTGAGATATTTTGATATTTACTTTCTCTTAAAAAGAGTAAATTTTAGTTGTCCTCAAATGTATTTTAAGTTTTAGTAACTTTTCTGTTTAAATACTTGTCTAACGCTTTAATCTTCCGCAAGTATTTGTATAGTGTAAAAACCTGAAAGAAAAATTCCAAAATTTGAAATAAAATATGTTAAAAGTATAAAATATAAAACATGTTAGCAACATTTAAAAAAGTTATACTAAACAAATTTATATATGAAAAACCATACCTAAAATATGAGTGTAAAGCTACAAAAATGTATGGTCTCTTCTTGATAGGCATTTAAATAATAATTTGGTTCTTATATTAACTATTTGATGGTAAAACATTTAAAATTATACTATTAATATTAATTTTGCTATAAACTTGAAATTAAATAAGTTGAATAATTAGAAATCAAAATCTAGCAGATAAACTTTAGTAGAGTCTTGTTTAGATGGTATAAAATTAGTTTTAAAGGGTCAGTGATAATACATTATCTTGCATACAGAGTGAGAATTATGTTATTTTAAACCAGCTTTCAACTTTGATTAAAGTTTAATTTAAAATACAGCTTCACATCGGTATGGAAAGGAATGCATAGCACTAGTCTAATGATAATATTATTAAACGAATACATGATTTTTCTTAGAGGTCTTGGGTTTTGTTAGCAACATAAAAATGTGTGTAAAATGGTATTTATGATATTTTAAGCTTCCTAAGAAACCTAAGCGCTGCTGTTTATAAAAAGACAAACAAGTATAATTTCTTTTCTCTGTGCCTTTTTAGTCTGCATAGCCAAACAAGAGCGTAGCTAGGATTTTAAAAAATATATATTATAAAGTGAGACATGGGACCCATAGCAAATATATAACAGATGATATTGGACTTAAGGAAAACACTTTGGAAAAAAAAAAATATATTTTGAAATTTGCGAAAAAAATTAATTTTTTTTTACCTCCCCTCCCCAGAAAAAAATTAAGTTTCAATAACGAATCCTCTATTTGAATTTTTTTTCGTGAATTTGATCAAATTTTATCGTCAAATCCCAAATTACGGGAAAATATCTGCATTTTTTTTTTAAATAAAGAATTCCGAAATATTTACATGAGAAAATTAATCAATGAAACAATTTTAAATGGCTATGGTTCCTAAAAAATACCATAGATAATTTTGCGAAACTTGGGATTTTACGACAAAAATTTAAACAAATTTACGAAAAAAAATACAAATTAGGGATTCGCTTTTAAAACTTTTTTTTTCCTGTGGGGGGAATCACTTTTTTAAAAATTCCAAAATTAAAATTTATTTAACCAAAGGGTTCCCCTTGGAGCCAATAGCATCTGGTATTTATTTGGTGTAAGTCCCAAGTCTCACTTTTTAGATAAAAAATAAAGATTCTATATACACCCTTGCAGCCAGCCAAAACATTATTATTCTTTAATAAAGAATTAAAATAACAACTTTTGCATTTTAATTTCTTTTCGTAAGCCTGTATTAAAGTTAATAGAAGAATAACTACTTATGATGTAACAGCGAACCTTTAAGATTTTAACAATGGCGTACAGACTAAAATTTGACGTATTCATAATAGCAGAATCACTTTAAATATTGTTCTGGTATTACAAATTATTATTTACTTTTTTTTAAGAACCTCATTTGACTATAAACTTTGTATTTATACCAAGGAATTCCTTTATGTTTTGTTTCCGATTTTCCCCTCCGTATATACGTAAAGTTAATGAATGAATTTTCGTTTTATAAGTTACAGAGTTTTTGCCGACAAAAGTTAAATTGTTTTAGAAAAGTTTTTTAACTTGTCTATTTAAAAGACATAATAGTTCTTGTTCTTAACCTTAAATGCTGCGATACACGTTTTTTAAAAATCTTTATAAATATACTTAAATACCAATATTTTATAGGACACCCCAAACAATAAAATAAAATGGGATTTATAACATTAATATATCCTATATTGATATGATATATAATTGTTATAAAACAATTACTTTCAAATGGGAAAATTCTAAATTATTTTATTTAATTTTAATAAAATCCGATATATTTAAATAATATCAATAAAGAACAAATTCATAAATTGTTAATAACATTAAATTTAAAAAAAAACAATAACAACCAGGCCAATAAAAGTATAACGAAATAAACAATTTTAAACTAAAATATTATGAACTAATCCTCATAAAAATAACTAGTTTGCAATAGAAATTAATAATTAAGTTCAATACAATGTATACCAATCACAATCAACTAAAATCAAATTTTAAACAATACAAATGGTTACAATAAAAACAGAAGTCAAAAGACCCCACCCAAGAAAAAAAAACAAAAATTATTTGTATCCTTTTAAAAAGAAACATAAAGGACTAATAAATTTTTTCTATTATTTACAAGTCAAGACCAACAGAAGGATAGAGTCCCGCCGGTTTCGACTAAAAAAAATAAGTTTCAACCGCAGTTTTGGTTTCTCCCAAAAATCGGCAGCGCGGAAACTCAGTGTTCGTGTTAATATTTGACAAAATTTACTTACAAGAGTAATTCTTTAGCATAAAAATGTGTGTAAAATGGTATTTATGATATTTTAAGCTGTCCTATCCAAAAATACCGGCCTCATAAAGTACTTAGATCTAAAATTAGACCAAGTTTTTTCTTTGATTTGGCAAGTTTTTTACTGACCTGTTTGTAGTAATGAATGTTGGTGTTTTATTGATACCGACAATTGTTTTCATTTATTCACACAGCTCAGTAAAAACTTGCTGAGTTAAAAAAGAACTTGTTTTAGTTTCAGATTTCAGTACTTTAAGTGGCCGAGATTTTAGAATAGGTACTTGGCCCTTATTTTACATAAGTGTTTTTGTTGTGATCTCTTCTTTTATTTTCTTAGTTTAATGATTAAAATGAAATCCTACCTACATTTTAAATTTTAAGACAATTTTGACTTCAGAAACTTAGGTTTAATCATATTGCAAACTTCTAAAATATCCCCTAAATTATACCGCCCTTGTTTAACGACGTTTCGAGTAAAAATGTGCATTATTTAGATTTTTCTTTACTTGTGTTCTAAAACCTACTTACATACTAAATTTTAAGTTTCTAATTCCTTAGGAAGTGCCCCATAATTTTGATGAGTCAATAAGTAATTCAGTTAATCAGTGGTAAAATGGGCGATTTTTAAAATCGCATATCTTAGAAATAATTTTTTTATTTTATTACAGGTGATTAAAATACTTATGTGAATTTCATACGTTTATGTGAAACGAGACTGAATTTATGATAGAGAAAATATACACTAAAACATTTGGTGAAAAATACACACGTTAGTGAGGTAGCACGAAACATAAATAAATAACTATTTTGTTAGTACTTCTATAATTGTTTTTTATTTTAATTAACACGAGTTTAGTGTGTATATTTTTGTAAAACATAAAGCAGGTTTTCTATACTAATATTATAAAGGGGGAAGATATGCTCGTTTTTATTGAATGGGCTCCGAAACTACTAGACCGATTTAAAAAATTCTTTTACCATTAAAATCCTACATTATCTCTGATGAACATAGGCGATACAATATTTTCAAAAATGTTAGGGTAATTTTTCCGCGAGAACGGGAAAAAACAGCCAAAATCGCGTAGTTTACGCGGCAAAGCCGCAGGCGAAATGCTAGTATTATACAGGGTGATTCATGAGGAAATGTCAATACTTCAGGTACGTACTCAGGGTCAAAAAATAAGCAAAAAAGTCTATACTCATATGGGTCCGCAAGGCCTTCGTTTCCGATATACAGGGTGTTAAAATTTGTATTTATATTTTTTATTTTTTTTTATGTTTTGCTGATCATAATTTAAGAACAATAATTTTATTAAAAATATATATATATATATATATATATATATATATATATATATATATATATATATATATATATATATATATATATATATATATATATATATATATATATATATATATAAAATATATAAAATCCTTTAATTATACATTTTCTTTTTTTTTTTTGTAAATTTTGCTATAATAAAATCAGATGCGTGCCATGAGTGGTTTTTTTTTATTAATCCAAATCAATGAGCTGTTAGATTAACTGGAGAAAGCATTGATTTGGTATAAGCGTGGTATCATAAACGCACATTCTAAGGTTTTGCCTAGCGATGAATGAAACCTCTGTACTCAAACAATAAAATCCACCAAAACCCAGGAAAACAGTTACTACAGATACTATTTTGTCGTAAAACGTGGCTGCCAAGTATCTTTCTGTTTCATTTACTTGATAGTATATTATGATTAAATTGTACTTAATTTATTCTTAAAATTACATCAAATTAAGCTCTACTATTGTATTTTAAACTGTGAATAATATTTGTTATATTTATTACTATAAAGTATTACACAGAAAAGTAATGATGTCAAAATAGTATTTTGTTTTGGGACAGCTACTAATAAAGGCGCGACAACGTGACAACAGTGCATTTTTCGTAAAGGCGTACTTCGGCCAACGACTAATAGTCGTTGTACTTCGGCCACCTTCGGCTTCTCTCGACAGATGACACGTTCAATATGGCGTTTTAGTATATATGTTTCTTGTTGTTTTTTGGGTTATTTTTGTGACAATTGTTTAAATTATTGTTTTGCGTAAGTACTTTTAATAAATTAAAATGGTAAGGCAGTGCCAGTTGTGTAAAGTGACGGATATAATTCCTGGATTATCATTTCACAAGTAAGTAGAAACTATGCTTGTACCATTCTATCGCCAATAATTAACACAAACCATGTTGGGCGCAGCTCTCGATTACGTTTATGAATGAAATGCTTTCTCTATCTATGATGTCAGCTCATTGATCCAAATATCTCGAAAACGGTTGCTCATATCGACTTTTAACAGGTATACCTTTTTAACGTAAAAATGACAAAACAGTTATTTAATTTACTTAAAAATGTAATATAGTGCCGCACCAAAAAGTTGTGATTGTTCAAAATGGTAAAAAGGCGTGTAGTTGGCTCCCCCTACAAGTAAGAGCCGTACTAAGATTAGATTCGAATCCGTCATACCAAAAAACCCCCGGATACCAAATTCTACTTTAATATTTGCATTATCATAGATGTTATTTAAAAAATAGAAAAATTAAATAAAAACATTAACACCCTGTATTTCGGAAACGAAGGCTTTGCGGACCCATATTTGTATAAACTTTTAGGTTTATTTTTGGACCCTGATTACGTACCTGAAGTATTGACATTTCCTTATGAATCACCCTGTATAATAAAATTTTTAATATGTTTAAATAAGTTTTGGTTTAGGTTTCAGTGTCGTCCAATCCTGTTTCGGACGGACACTATTTACAAGTAAATTTTATCAAATATAACTAGTAATAAATATGAATTAAAGCCAATGCAATTCCATAAATCTAATACAATATTCTTAAAATAAAATAACTTCAAATAATTTGGGACAGTATTCATATGAACAATTAAAACCAAATAAATGGCTTATATAAAATCAAAAAATAAATAATTTTTTATCTCATTTTTTCATCTAAACATAAGTCACATTGGAGGTTTAAAATAATAAACTTCTATCACACATTTAACGCAATATAGTAGTAATTAAAACTGACCTCGAACTTGATTTAAAATATTAAATTTTAATGCTGCCTAATTTGATGTAGGGCTTAAATGAACGCAACAAATACCAGTTTTGACTGACAGAAAAGTTATTAAATTACAGTTTTGGTATTATTAAATATTTTCTTGGTAATTAAAGTTCAGAGTTAACAAATAATGTTTTAAAAGTTTAAATCAAAAAGTATTTATAATCACGAGCCCGAAGGTCATTTTACTGGTCGAAAACGGCGTCAAGGGCGAAAGGACATTACAAACGAGCAAATTCATGTTCAGTGTACGTTTATATTAATGATTTTATCGGATAGATATTCTATCCGATAATATTTATCTGCTGAAAATGACTGGTATAAACGTTCCGGACTCAAATTTTTTATCCGATATTGTCCTTTAAGTCAATTCACTTGTTTTGTTGCATTGGACCCATCGTATGGGTCCAATGTAAAAATGGATATGATATATACGTACTCGGTTAAATTTGTGGTTGGGAATTTTAATTTTTTATGTTTTGTGGTACTTGTTTTTATTCTGAGCTTTTCTTTCGATTTGTTTTGCAAAATAGAGTAAATGATAAGTACCAAAAGCAGTGAAAAATCTGCGAATAAAAAGTATTTGGGAGTTGAAAGCCAAAAAAGATCGTATATTTTACTTCAAAATTTCATCGGATCAAGATAGAATTGATTATTATTTTTTTTGTGGCATAAATGACTGCGGATTAAAATTTGTAGGTTTTGGATCAGATGAAACCTACATCTGATCGAGCTTATAGACATAAACGTAGTCATTATGGGAGTATAAAAACCTTTTACTTTTATAGTCTGCTTGTTTTAGGTTTTTTTCTGGTCGTCCCCTATTAATGTATTATTTAGATATTATTTTATCAGTCTAAAAAGACTGATTAAGCGACTGCATGTCTAAAAATGTGTAAAGGAATATAGTTAGCGATCTAAATATCTTTGCGGCTAAGCATTGGTTGTTTAGTATGACCTGTACTTAGTGCCGTGAACCTCTTGACTGCATGCCCCCTTCCTCATCCCAAACAGCGAGATTTATGTGCGTTACGCTTTTAAAGAAAAAGGGGCATTTTAAAAATTAAGGTTAAAAATGAGGGGGTAAAAATTTTTTTCACAGTTTGTGTATAGCCAAATTGCGACCCAAAAATGTTTGGAATAAATTTTATTTGATTAAGCCATGGCAAAATTGCGGCCTAAACGGAGAAGTTTACTATTCCTACTTTCGGTGCTTTATCATGTCTGAAATAAAATTGGGGAAAAAAAAACCCTTAATAACGAACTAACCAGGGTCCAAAAATTTTTAAAAAAGGTATTAATAAAATTTTAATAATTTTCAATATGGTATTTATTACGGGTCGCAATAATTCCATCCTGTTTGGGTCAAACCAGGTAATCATTTATTAACTGAAAGTTTTATTTGCGATATCTTTATTTTTGGGGCGCAATTTGGCTATTATTTTTACCTACCAGATGATTTGGACCGCAATTTTACAAACCCGTCCGTCGAGTACTTTCAAGACCACTTGCCTTATATAGGGCTGGATCTACGCTATTGCACAGTAGGCAGGTGCGCGAAGTTACTATTTAAGAGTAGCTTATTGAAAATTATTATTATAGGTTAACTGCATTTGTTTTTTTTATATTTTGATTTTAGATACTTTTAATTATACAACATTAACTACCTACTTTAAGTTATTAAATAGTGTTTGTTTGTATTCTATTCTATTTACTTTGATTCACAACTAATTTGTTTTGTAAAATGATCTTGTATCTGTCCCAACTTAACTCATTTTTTAGGAAACTGGTTGATTGCACGCGTACAGCCTACAGCTGAAATGGGTCCGAAACTTTGTTTTCTAACTAAATTCGTATGGTTGCCCCTTTGCAGCCTATAGCCAAAAATAATGCAACGTACCTTTCTTACTTATCTCTTAGTTTATAACCTAATAAAAAAATCACCAATTTTTAAATATACAAATACTTAAAATAACAATAACATAGTTTGATGGTTAGTTGGTTTAAGCGTGGTGGGGGGGCCCTGCTCATTTTGCCCCCAACCTAATTGGGGGATTTCTCCCCCCTTTTAGATATAGAAGTCCGCTTTCTTTTATCAGGTCTGATAGATTTATACCAAGATGTTCATGCGGAAGAGGAATTTCGCTCTTTATATTTTCGAACAGAATATGTCTTTTGTACGTTAGGCTGTTTACTCCTCCACCTCGCAAAGCCTCCATGTTGTGGGACTGTTATGTCGGCAAGTGTTTTCTTAGCTTACAGTGACCGTCAAAAAGTCCTACTACTAGTCTTAACAGAGTGCGCCCTAGAAGTAGGTCCTCAGCTGTTACTTTCTAGAAAGGATTACCTTGTGTTGCTTTCATATGCCTTTGACCAGGTGATGCATGCCAACGATCTAGAAGTTGTTTTGGGGACCATCAGTCTACTGTTGTTTTCATCGCCTGTTTTATTAGTTCGAGGACTGACTCTGGGCCATTGAAATTTCTAGATGAGGCCGGCCCCCTTTACGGGGGGGCATCCCCAATACTTTTTTTTTTTTTACAACATTTTCTTTAAAAACCTTTTAAACATTTGATATTTTTCTCATAATAGGGGGTTTTAAAGAAACTGTTTTTAAGAAATTAGTGTTGGGGTGGGCAAGACACAGCTTTGTTACTTTAAATTAATGTTCTTCGCTTTCTTAGAATTAATTCCATTTATAGTTTGATTAAAGATAGGATGTACCTATCTCTCTTATATCTATGTTCTTAAGCCTGCCTTAAGTCAGCTATTCAGATTAGGCCCAGGCGAATGTAGGTATTTCTTTCACTGAACCTGCTTATAATATTAGACTAAAGAATTAAAATCTTGTCTATTTTGATACCTTAAAAAAAAAAATCGTTTCTGTAAGAAAAACTTCATAATTTTTTTAAATTTCCCAGTCATAAGTTGCAAAAAAAACTAAAAAAAAAAAATCAAAAAATTTTGTTTCCATTTTTTAAGGATCATCCAGATGACATTAACCCCCCCCCCCTGATTCTTTGTCGAATAAAATTCGACTGATTATTCAAAAATTAAAATTCGTCTTTAAAAGGGCGAATAATAAAAACATAATATTAAACAAAGGTTTTAAAAAATATATATTCACATGCAAATTAAATAATTTGCTTTTTATAACGTATATAAAATGAAATATAATTTTCTTTCTAGAGGACTAGGTACCTATTAAAACTTTGCAGCTCCCTATAAAATATAAAATAGATGTTGGGCCCAATAAGATCCTTAAAGTATGCATTTTAAATATAAACTCTTTTTTGTAAAAACCTCTTGGTTAAAATTGCTAAAAAGTAAATAATAACATTGCGGAAAAAGATTTATCCTTGAACATGGGTTAAGTTTTGGGACACAAAAAGAAAATATTTAACCTTTAATGGCGTTAATTTTTAAGGGCATGATCGAAACTTAAGAACTACCTTATTAAAATTATCGCTTTTTAATAAGTAAAGCCTAGCCCGTTTACAATTTAAACCCCAATTTCGGATGAACATTTTTTTATCTTCGTCTCTTCCATGCTATCCGCGCCTCTAACTAAAATTGGTCGTTGAACGGGCCGGAACTAAGACCAGGATGAATCATTATATTTTTTTCTATTTTAGTTTAATTCCTGATGCAGTATTTTGAATTGACTCCAAATAGCCGTTTTTCATTATTTTTTTTTATTAGCTTATTGCAAAGCCACATGAAAATAAAGGCCAAAAATATTTTTTCCCGATTTTTTTGGCCTCCGGAAACGCCTTAAAAATTAATTTTAAGTATGAATTTTGTAGGCCCGTGACGTCACGGCCCTAAATTTTCTATTGGTGGAATTTCTGCTTTGTTGTCAGCTTTTTGTTATTCGATACGCCTGTCATCAAATATCGATATGCGCAACATCTACAAAGTTGGCATTTCATGTCAATTGTCATATTGTCAATGTCAACCTGTATAACCTGTAACCTCTAATATTTATTAATAATTTCTAATTTGTAAACAGTGTGTGTTCTTTCCAAATATTCTAATTTATTACTATAGTTATTATTATCGCCAAACTTTCCTTGATATGAACCGTTTTTATGAGTAAATTACCGTTATTTTATTCAAAATGAAAAAAAAAGTGTATTGTTATTATTTGCGAAACCAGAAGCCGTCCGAGTTTAGGATCTTCAAAAATATTCTTTTCTCTTCCTAAACAAGAAGATAGGAGAAAAGCCTGGTGTGCTGCTGTAGGTATTGAGAAAATGCCCAAAGGACATGCCTATTATTGTTGTGAAAACCATTTTGATGTAAGTTTTTATGTTTTATTCCAATTGAAACTATTTAGGTAGTCTGGCATTTTGTTAAAATCGATACGATTGTCGATATCGATAGTTCCTAAACAGACTTGGCATCCATGTTGAATTTGATTGGTTAGGAGAGTGGCGGGCTATTTAAATTACAATGATAATTAAACCTTAAATAGAAAAGTAAGGGGTGTGTATTTTTCCGTGTTATTTGGCAAGTTTTGCTTAATTGTGTTTCTACTTTTAATTTTTACACACAACAGTCTCAATATCAATTGAGTGAAAATACCCTATTAGGCGCTGTTCCCAATGACATCAAATACGCTTTACCAAAAGTTAGTTCTCAATGCTTGAAAATATTATTTTAAACTATTTTACACGTTTTGGACCCACCAAGTCCTCAAATACACCTTTTATAAGGGCGATTACGTAAAAAAAGTATAAAATAATGTACATTATTTCTTAATAACAAACAGACCTAGTCAACTTTCACTTTTTTTTATTTTCTAAGACTCTAAGTTTTTTAAAAAGTATCGTAAGAACCGTTGTCGAGATATTCCGAAATAAATACATGGCTTTCACGCTTGACAGATATCGACAATCTTAATTATGCACAATCTGATTGTTAATATCTCGTTTCACAGACTTTAAAAAAATTTCGCTTTTTTTAATTAGATAAAAAACACTTTTAATAACCCTATATTTTAATTTCATTTAATTTTTAAGAAAAACCGTTTTTTTTTTATCTTGGGACAGTCCACGAAGGCTGATGCCTAAGTACTAACGTACCGTGGGTGTCTTCAGTGTGATGAGAGGGAGTTTGTTTTACGAGTGAGCTTTAAATAATTTCTTGGAAAATGTTTTTACGGCTCGATTAGCTGTGTAATCAACATCTATGAATGTTAAATTTAAAAGATCACACTGCAAACTACTTTTGTTTTAAAAAATATTAATTGCCATGGTTAAAATAAATAATAACTTTCTGATTTAAAGCAGTTAAAGTAAACAATTTACATTTTGTAATTTACTATGTTAGAAGTTCAACACACATAATAGGTAGGTACCCAGCTATGTATCCTAGACACAAGAAAGGTATATTGGGTATAAGAGGCCGAGATTGTTGGATAGGAACTTGGCCCTTATCTTACATAAGTGTTTTTGGTGTAATCTTTTTTCTTTTTGTTTAATAAATGGTATAAAATCTTGCCTGTATTTTAAATTCTAAAAAAAATATGATCTTAGAGACTCGGGTTCAATTAGATTGCCAACTTCCAAAATACCCTCCTAAATAAATATTACCCCCATATTACCCCTCAGGACGTTTTGATTAAAAAAGTGTCCTACTTATATTCCAAATTTAATCTTTCTACTCCCTTAGGAAGATTCATAATCTTGATGAGTCAATGAGTCAGTCAATCAGTCAGTCAATGGTGCTCGATTTTATAAATTAAATATCTCAGAAACCACTTGACCTTAATTTTCTCAATTGTTTCACTGGTAACTAGAATACAAATGTGAATTTACATGCCAAATTGTATACCTTTAGGTTAAACGATAACAAAGTTACGATAGGGTGAAAAATACCCTGAGACGTTTAGTGTAACATACACCCTGCGTGCTTCAGGCCGGAATTTCGGCTGGTGCTAATGTTGTAAATGCAAATATTTCCATTGGAAATTTCCGAAGAGTCTTGGAAATATTGCAAATTTTAGGAATATTGAAAAAAAATAAAAACTTGTATTAAACCTTTCTAAAAAACGTTTTTATGTTTCTAATACTTTTGTGCAGTACAAATTTACATTAGAAAAACAATTTGCAAAGAAGTACGCATATTATTACGTTTATGAATAATAAAATCTTGATCTCGGGTATTCACCGATTATTGCTTTTTGGCTATTGCTTGCTTTAGAAAAAGTTAAATTGCACTTCCATGAAGATGACATTTATGCCGAATGCAATATTGAAGGCGTTGATAACATCGATAAAGATATGCCTCTTAATCAAGTTGCTTAACTTGTTTTCGTGGTCGTGTGTAATTACTTTTTTAAAAAGAAAGAAGAGAAAATATAACTAAAAAATCCATAATTTTACGGATCTGTCAATCGTGTCGTCAATCGTCACCTCAGTAGTAATTGTATTTAATATTGTTGATAAGTTATTATTTTGGTTTGTTTCATCGCGGAATTGTTTTATCAAATACCACTTCGTGCTCAAATTTTGAGCTGGATATTTTTTGCCTGGTTTTGAATACTTGCTTTCTGAAATTTAACCCGTTTCTCAAAATTAATCCTCTCTCGTTTGTTAAAAGTTTTGAAAATTTAAAAAGTATTATTGAAAAACAATGTTCCCAAACAGTATTTATTTGAGAACGCAAGAAAAAACTATGTTCAGGAAACCGTAAAATAGTTCTAGTACTTAATCGGTACTTATTACCTATGATAATCATTTTTTAAATGCATAGTTTTTTTAAGTTTTGTAGTTTTTGTTTTTATATTTTTAATATTTCCATATATTTAAAATGTTTTCTGATATGTTTTGGAAATATTTCCCAAATACATGTTTCCGGAAGTTATTCATTACTCCCTGGATTTGACAAAATTATAGAATAACTATTAAGTTAAAGAAAAATCGACCATATTAAGAAGTTTGGCGTCGGCAGTACCTTTTTCCTTTAAGGCCAGCTAATAAATAAAATTCTTGTACCACTCCATATATATATATATATATATATACATACATTTAGTCAAAAAAAAAAATAAAATGAAATATCTTTTCCAATTAAGCAATGAAACCCGTGCTGCTCTGTTTCCTCCATTTTAAGGGTTTTTGTTTATAAATAAAGATTTTTTTCAAGTTAATTTTGTATATTTGCATTGGAAATTAGAATACATTTTATGCACTGGGGTTTTAATGGGCTTTTTAAAAGTTAGGACAACTTGTTAAAGTACACATTAGAATTGCAGATTAAAAAGCATGACCATGCCGGATTATATAACCTGTCTTTGTGGGAGAGTTAATAATTTTAACGTTATTCAAAACACAAAAAAAAATTAAAATATTTTACTTTATTTTGGTGCTTAAATATTTTTTATTTTTTATGTAAATTTAATATTTTTTTAGACAGTTTATGCTAATTAAACCTTAAAATATAATAAGTGGGCTTAAGCGTTAAATACTGATATTTGCTGGCGTTCAAAATTTAATATTAAAATGTTATTATAGCTATATATGTTGTAAGTACGTAAAGCATAGTTTATTGGGCGAATTTTTTTTATTGCCGAGCAAGGCTATTTTACAAGACCAATAAAGCTATATTTTTGTAGGCATAATAGATTTTTCGTAAAATCGTATCGAAATAATAACTTTTTAATGGTCATTTTGATGTCTTTTACGCTCGCGTGCTTGAAAGTTACTTTTAGGCACACCTGGGTAAAAGAAAAATAAATCAAAATGTACTGAATTTTAAATCATTTATTATATACATTAACAATACAATCATACCAGATAATTATACATGTGTCTCATATATAGTTCGTTCTTCATTATATAAAGAAGATAATACTTGCATCCGGGAATTACTGGTAAAAGAAACGGGAGTAGCACTAAAGGCAGCATAATTATTCTTCCCCCTCAAAAATTTGTCTTGCTATCATCCGCTTGTTTTCCATCGAATTTTCTTCATAGTCTTCTGCCACGGAAATTGAACGCCAACCTCCGTGTCTTTTCAGCATCGATATGTTGGCTCCTGAATCCGAAAAAGATCGCCGAACACCGTCTAGCCACCTTTTCTGACAAGCCAGTCTCGTGATATCGCCATTTTTCCAAAAGGAAGGATAAAAGTTTCTTTTAATAAAGATCTTTTTGATTTAGGCATGATTATACTTAAATCTTTATAATTCCATCTAAAGAAATTGGAAAAAATGTTTTAAAAATCGTGTGACATGCGCGTGAGATGGAGTTTGAGAGAACGATGATAAATCTGACTTGTTTTCTGGGCAGTATGTATAAAGGTTCTGGTATATTTTTAAACCTAATGTCATACATGCTGCCACAGGAAGTTACATGTGTCATCGCTTCTCCAAATACCAGGAACCGCACGCACCCGCCTTAAATAATTCTTAAAATTACCATTTAAATTAAAAAAACAGTGACTTTTGCGATTTAAATGTGAAAATCGTGCTAAAGGATTCAGCGTTAAGCAGCCGAAAACTTTGCTAACAATGTTTTAAACTTAAAAACCTGCAACAGTTTGGCAACACGGCCTTGAGGAATTATGGTATCTATATAGGGTTAGCAAATCACAAAGATATATTGCAGCTCATAACATTGCAAATCATTTGAGACCTGAAAAATAGTTAGAACTTTACTATTAATTTGCAAAGTTTCAAAAAAATTGGCCAAAATCCATTTTTAATAAGGGTTGTGCGGGATCCTTACTCGCCATAACAACAGTCACTTGACAAGTGTCAAAATGTTTTTTTATAGTTGTCCAGTATGCCCAAAATTACCATTTTTTTTTAATGTCACAATAACAAAAAAAAATGTTTTAAACTTTTTTAACTACTCTTTATGCTATTGTTTCATTACTACACTTTATTGATATTTGCAGAGAATTGACAGTACTTTTTTGAAAAACCGCTTATACATCGAAAACCAACGGATAGGGGTTAAACAATATTTTAAATGCATTTACCTACAGAATAAACAATTGTGAATTGTTTTAACGTTGATAATAGGGAAAGTCTAAAGAAAAGTTTACTGACTTTTATCAACTTCCCCTTTTAAAATAAATTATAGTTTAACAAAACTTAAAAACACGCTTTATAGCAAACCATACTAAAAAGTATAAAATAATTTTTAACTGTAAAAGAGTTTGTGTTACAGTGATAGAAATTTCAATAATCAATTATGACTAATTAATTTGGAACAGGATTAAAATCAAAATTAAGTTACTAACAAAATAACTCAATTATAGTAAAAAAGCGTGGGTTGCTTGATATTTAATGTTACAATAATTATTTTATTGGTAACTATTTACAAAATTAAAGGTATTATGAAAATATAGTACAACTGAATTATTCCAGTTATAACTTTTGTTTATTTTAATCTTAATAAGTCATAATTATACATCAAACTTTTTATTACTGTAAGACAAACTCGTTATAGGTACTTAAAAATTGTTTTCTACTTTTTAATTCGGTTTGCTAAATGTGTGTATTTTTATTTATTATTTTTTAAACTACGGGGTGTTTTCTAATTAAATATCAATATTTAAGGAGGAGGCGATTTTTTGGTCCGTTTTTTTTTAAACTTCATATGAACATATAAAAGTTCTATGTTTTGAGATACAAGGTGGTAAAATTTTTAAAAATAAATCATTTATTATTAGTATCTGTAATACCACTTTGGATATTTTAATGAAATTTGGCATACAATTACTACGTATCAAGAGGCATTGTTAGTATATCACATTTTTTTTATTTCCACCAGTGGCTTTCGTACGAAATTTGACTGCCCGTTTTTGGAGACATTGATGGTACTCCACTGATTTTTCCTAAAATAAAAATCATTTTTGAAATCCCCAATCATTTTTAAGCAAAGTTAATCACTTGATTTTTTTAATAGAATGACCGATTATGCAGAGAAACGATTTTTATATTTTTAAGCAAAAACTGTGCATCGGATTGACTATAAAATCATAACCAACTTTGCTTAGAAATTATTCGGGATTTCAAAAATAATTTTATTTAAGGGAAATCAATGGCGTACCATCAATGTCTGCCAAAATAAGCAGATCACTTTCGTACAAACGCCACTGGTGGAAATAAAAAAAATATGTGGTACATTAAAAAATGCCTTTTAATAGATAGTACATGTGAGCCAAATTACATTAAAATATCTTATGTGGTATTACAGACATTACTAATGAATGATTTATTTTGTATCTCAAAAGTTAAGACGTTTAGGACATAGGTTCATTTGAAGTTTTCCTATAATGGACCCAAAAATCGCCCCTTTTAAATATTGACGTTTAACTAGAAAACACCCTGTATAATTTATTTTCTTATTTTGTAGTCTCTAAACAACAACAAAAATAATTTTAATTACTTTTTATGTTGTTATGAGAGTAAAAAACAAGAAATCCATCAATTCAGAAATTTTTTAATGCATGTAGAAAATTGCTGTAGCGACATCTATAGTACCATAATTGCAGCATTTATTTGCTTTACATAAATTTTAGTGGCAAGTTTTTTTTGTTTTAATTACATAATATATGTCAATAAAAAATATGTCATTTACTGTCGTTTTGTGAATGGTATACACTTTACCTGCACACTATGCTAGATATATATATATATATATATATATATATATATATATATATATATATATATATATATATATATATATATATATATATATATATATATATATATATATATATATATATATATATTATATATATATATATATATATTTTATATCTATAGACATAAATGTTATAAAACATATATCATATATCATAATAATTAAATAATAATATATATAATATCATAATAAAGCATGGTAAAATATTTTATGGTGTCTTATATATCAAAGAAAAGAAATTTAAAGTTAAAATTTAAAAAAATTATTGATAATTTGATCTGAAAAGCATGCGGATTTGATGATATTACTGTAAAAGTTATTAAAACAGTCAAAATGAATTATTGCAATTCTAACACATTTGGTAGAATTATCTTTTAAACATCTGTTTTTCCAGAACAAATGAAATTAGAAAAGTATCACCTATATTTAAAGTGGTGAATCTAGTAATCCAAATAATTATAGACCCATTTCCGTTTTATCAGTATTTTCAAAAATTTTAGAAAAAATTATGAATACAAAATTAGTTAACTTTTTAGAAACTCAAAAACTCCTTTCAGAAAATCAATACGCTTTTCGTAAATTTAGTGATAGAGAAGTAGCAGCAATAGTTCTTACAACAGATGTTCAATTAAATTTAGATCAGAATAAAAAATGTGCTCTGTTATCCTTTGATTTATAAAGCTTTATACTGTAAACCATGATATATTACTTCAAAATTATTTAATATGGGAATACGAGGAAACATTCATTGTTGGTTTTGCAAGTTATTTGAAACACAGAAACAATATGTTAAAATTGAAAAAAACATTAGTTCCTCAAAAATAATTTCTTGTGGAATACCACAAGGATATTTTGGGCCCAATACTATTTTTAATTTATATAAATTCTATGCCTCTATTAAAATTAAAGGGTACTATAAAATTTTGCCGATGATAGAACCATCCATATTTTTGCTGACAGTAACAGTGAAATTCAAGACAATATTAAATATGATTTAAACATTGTCTTTAATTGGTTACAATTTAATAAACTTACTTTAAATTTAAATAAATCCTCCTAATAATTATCAGCAAACAACCAAGAAAGATAAAATTTCTTATATATCATTTAAAAATAAAAAAATAAATTATTCTACAGTATAAAATTTTTGGGATTATATATTATGAAATTTAATTACAGAAAACATATAGACTACCTTAAATTATCTATCACCTTTAATAAGAATTTTGTTTAAGATTCGGAAATTATACCTTTAAAATTGCTTAAAAATATTTATTATAGTTTGGTACACTCAAAATTACAATATTTAATTTCAGTATGGGGTTCAGCAAACTAAAATATTAACACCTTTAAAAGACTTCAAAATAAAATTATTAAATGTATTCATAAATTACCATATCTTGAACCAACAATTAATTTGTACAAACCAAATAATTATTTTAATATAAATCATATATATAAATTAAAAACATGTATATTTATTCATTCCCTGAAATGGAAAGAAAAAAATTCAAATATCATACTTAAAAATATTAGTTACTTGCATGGGCATAATACTAGACAAACAGATTTATTAGAAACGATTCAAATAAAAAGTAATTTTGGAATGAGATCAATACTCCATAACGGAATAAAAATGTACAATAATCTACCAATAAAAATTTAAAAAAAAAAAATTATCACTGTTTAAAATACATATAAAAAATATTTAAAATTAATTTGACAGTTTTATTAATGAGTTCTTGTTAAAGTTAATATATTGTTATATTTTTTAATGTTATATTTCCTGTAATAAACTGTATAGTTGGTTGGGAATTAAATCAATAAATAAATAAAGTTAGAAAAAACCAGTAGCTCCGATTGGCTAAACAAAGCATCCGTATTAGATATATAACTAAGTTGGCTTCAATTGACTTATTTTGACGTCAGAAATTTTTCTCTAAATTTTGTACACGTATTTTCCAGACACCTTGTGTATTAAAGTGTATTAAAAGCTAGCCGAGTTACCCTTCTTTCCAACAGGTGTTGTGAAGTTATTTAAAATGACCACGTCGTAAATAGAGCTTCGTTCAGCGCTTACCACTTCCTGCCGCTACCAATGCATCCATAATTTACAATCGAGCAAAATCACGCTAAATACCATAGAAAATTTAGTTGTTCGCCTGTAATTAATTATAGCGGTTTATTATTGGTAAACAATCATCGTGCATTTAAAATGATTAACTGATGTCACTTATTACTTATGGAATGAATGTTTCCTATATTCATTCATAGAATCTTTAAATTGCCAGACAAAAGGTATGGCACACTTCTTATGGATTTGAGTCACCGACAGATTTTTTTTGAAATTTTAGTATTTTATTTTGGAAGTCCAAATAAGCATTTTCTTTTATTGCGCCAACCTTGTAGCTATACAGGTGATACCATAAAATAAAGCCAAAAATTTTTAAAAATATTTATTTTATTTATAACAAAATACTGTCTGTTACCCTAGACTGATAAAATTAGGCATTTTTTACTTAAAAAGAATATATATTCCATACAAAGTACTTTTTTTTATCGTGTACAAGGTTTTTATCTGTCATGTCCTACAGGGTGCACGATTTATTAATGAACCAACAAATATACAGTCCAGTAGGCCTAGATATAATATATTATGTTAGTTATTATTATAACCTATAGGAATTTTGTAACTTGGTAGTAACTCATTCATACATACAGCGTGTCCCCCCAAGAAAGTTATTTTTAGATACTGGGTGAACCAAAATTATATGGCGGTTTTAAAAAAATTTTTTCCAGTCATAGTAAAATCGCTGTTGTAAAACATTTTTTTTTCACCGATCTACACTATAAACATACTCGGTGATGTAAACAGAAGTTTCGAAAAGTGACTTAGTATTACGTAAAATGTCGCAATTAAATACAAACATGAATAATAATGAATGCATAATATCTACAGTAAAAATACAGATTACCGATTTTATGGTAACCCTTAATCATTTTAAAACAAAAATAAACACTATGGTAAACTTCAGACAGTGACAACTTAGATAAACTCTTATAAATAGTAAAGTTTACTTTTAAAAACATTTTAGTATTAAATATTTAATTAAGCTAAACAATGGCCTTAGTTTGATTCAAATAAATTATACTAATTAATACATCATTGTTGTTATAAGTTATTAATAAAAATATGTCCCTCTACAAATAATATCTAACTTGTTACTGTTTGAAGTTTACCATAGTGTTTATTTTTGTTTTAAAATGATTAAGGGTTATCTTAAAACCCGTAATCTGTATTTTTACTGTAAGATATTATGCATTTATTATTATTCATGTTTGTATTAAATTGCGAACATTTACGTAATACTAAGTCACTTTTCAAAACTTTTGTTTACATTACCCAGTATGTTTATAGTGTAGATCGGTGACCAAAAAAATATTTTTACAACAGCGGTTTCAGTATGACTGGAAAAAAATATAAATAAAACCGCCATATAATTTTCCACCCAAATCTTGTATGGATTCATGACAGCTAAGATATAATCTTAGAAATTTGTTAGGTCATAAAATTCATGCACGAAACAAAGCCATTGACCGTAAAGGGTTAATAAGAGATATATTTTATGTTATGTTATTATTTAATATTATTTATATAACAAGACTGATATATTATTGTAAACTGTGTATAGTAATTGATGTTTGTTTAATGTTTAAAATGTATATAATAACGTTTAAAAAAAAAAAGAAGAAAATACAAAAAGGGATACGATTGATATATTTAGATCCCAAGGTAAGATAATTTTAAAATACCATTTTTATATATTTATTTTAAAAAGATGTTTTATACAAGTCTTTTTTTTTGGGACTGACGTGTAAAGACCCCTCCAAACCAATAAAACGAATACACCAAATGCCCCCTTCCATGAAAGTACACACATGGGCGACCCTGGCAGTTACATTTTGGGAGTTAAGTGCATGCCGCCCAAAAGTGATATGGTAAACCGTAAAAGTGATATGGTAAATAGAGCTTATGCAAATCATTTTTCCAAAAACATGCGGAAATTACTGACGGAGGCCAATTAAAATTTTTTATCGAACAGGAAAGCATCCAAGGCCTACCGATGTAAGAGTTCTATTTATTTTATAGGGACAGGTTGGTATGCTGTCTCCCAATTAGCAGACATCGGAAGCAACTTAAGAAGAATCTGCCCAGAAAGGGGGGGATTAAAAACCCACCGGAAAAAAAACCCAGCGTATTTGGGAAAGCCCCCAGAACCAAAAAACCCCAAAAGAAAAGGATCACCAACCCAGAACACAAAACAGCAGTATAGTATGTGTATTAGGAAAAAAATTTTTATTATTATTATTTGTATATTTTTTTATAAAACATTGTGTAAGTCTCCCTGACGCTCAAGTGCTCCCCAAACTTTTTTATTAGTCTAAAAATTTTTATTTTTTTTTTAATTTTATTACGAAAATATGGTTTTTAAATTTCCCTTTAAACTACACCAGTTGAATTGGCAAATATAAGGGCAAGAACGCCGACTAGATTTAATTAGAGAATAATTTAATTTTTGGAAGTGGGAAAGGGTTAGAAAATGTTTTAAATACAAAAAGAGGCCCAAAAGAATTGCTATTGACGACCCAAACTTTAAAAATCATATTCAGATTAAAAAATAAAGGTATTGAACTCACCTTTTAAATCGGCCTCCTAACGAAAGACAAAAAGTTTTTAGTTAGAAATACCAACTGAACAAAAAATAATAGTAATACGAAAAAAATAAATATGGCGGAAAATTTTTTTAAAAAAACGGATTTTGTTACCATCTATGGATAACACGAATAGTTAAAAATAATTTTTGGACATGAGTTATATAGAAAAGTTTTTATCGAGATAAGGGAAACCTTATTGATTAAATTTTTGTTTTAAAAAAAAAAATTAACGCAAAATGAAAAACCCACGGTTAGAACCTCGTATGGTACAGGGGGAACAGCTAGTAGGTATAAAACCGTGTTAACAAAATACCAGCAGTTTTATTCCCTCAATTAAATAACGCAAGACAAGACGGAGAAGTATCGACGATTACGCGTTGATCGAGACACTATTGGTCGATTTTACGATAGGGCGCCGATAATAATACAGCCGCATGGAAGTGTTTGAGGGATTTAACAAGAATTGCGGGAAACGCTTTGCAAATGGACTTAGGAGTAACGAACTGGACCATAGTAAAGCCAGGAATTACCAAACTTAAAAGACGCAGTTTTAGCGGCTAAAAAAAGAAAGAACAACACCTCAGCCCAATGTGTTTCACATGAAAAAGGGCCCAAAACTTTAAAATTTTAGGCCACATAACAGGAAGAAAAACAAAAAATACGCCCCTTTGATAATTATAAAACCAAACCCGACTAATCTAAACTAAAAAGGAACCATTTCTAAAAAAAACCCCAGTAAATAAAAAAAACAAGCCCGGGGGCAGTTTTATGGGCAAGACGATACAAACGACAACCAGGTAGTGACACTAGCGGACGATTTTAAATAAACAAAAACAAAAAGTTCAAACCGAGCCCGGTTTTTTTTTTCCTCCGAAATCGATCATGTTACAATAAACGCGCTAAATTACAAAGTGTTAATTATAATGGAAGAATATTATTGTTTTGGGCTCCCGGGTGCACTTTTGTATTTTTTTTATAACTTATAATAATGAATAGTAAACACTAGAGAAAAACTAAAAATAAAAAAAGGGAAAAGGATAACATCTATCGGTACACAGAAATTAATTTTTTAATTTAGAAAAAGAAAAAATTTTTTCCCAAAAAAGTTTGTGTTGAAAAATTCCCCCATTCTCATATAAGGGAGTATGTAGATTTTCTTCTAAATATCGTAAAATTACGAAACATTTTCATTTTTAAAATAAGAATGGGATACAAAAGTGATCAACTAAATATTTATACAATCCCCGAGATGCGAATAAAATTTAAAAATTTTTTCGATGAAAAGATGAGGGCGTTGTGATGAATGATTTAATATGAAGATAATTGAAAGCTTTAGTAAAACCAGAATAACGAAATTCCGTACGAATATGAGTAAACGAACGAGAAATTGGGTAACCCGCCAAGCTAATAACCAACAGATTACGATTTTGCAAGTGGAAAGTGAAAATATCGGTCCAAAAGGGGGGAGATGTTTTTAAACTGGTACAGACACCTTCAGCAAATATCGGGAAAAAAGTAAATCTCCCTACTTAAAAGATGCAGACATTTTTCCTTAGGGTGAAAGATCCTTAACAGTAACAATGCCTATCAATAAAGGCTAAAAAAAAGATGCACAACCTGTATATATCAAGCCATACAGATTACCACATGCACAAAAAAAAAGATACATAAACAAATCGGCGAAATGTTACGAAAAGGCATCATTGAGGAAATAAGGCCCGGGAAAGGTCTTCACCCTTGCTAATTGTTTTGGAAAGCAGATAGTAATGAAAAATCACATAGGGTAGTGATTGACTGGATGCTCAATAAAAAGTTAAGGGATGAAAAAGTTTCCATTGCCAAACAACTGAGAGGACTCCTTGTCCGGCAATATTTTTTTCTCTTTTCCCCCCCGCGCAAGGATACTACCAGGTAGAATTACATCCTAAAGGACGTGCAAGTTTATGACAGAGAGGGAAAATTCCAGATGAAAAGACCAGGGGGTCAAAAAATTCCCCAAATTCCCCCAGCTCAGGATATGAAAAATGGCTGATTAAACTTTTGGAATCATGTTTTTCATTTAGACGATCTAATGTCTTTGAACTCTAAAAATCATACGAATTTTAATTTTTTTTCCAGAGCCCTAGGAAACAAACTTAAAGCTTATCCGAGAAATGCGAATTTTAAAAGGGAAATTCTTTTATCTAGATATCATAGGGGCAGATGGTGGCCCACCAGACCCAAAAAATTGGGTTTTTATGGTCGATATCCATTTTCCAAAACTACGAGATTTGTCATTCAATTACTATAGGGGTCAAGGTTCCGGGGAAATAGCCCAACCGTTAAAGTTTTGATTGTAACAAAACTTTTCAGTGGACAAAACAGTTTTCAGCATTGAAACACAAAGGGAAAAAGCTTAAAAAGCCCCCTTTGACAATATCCAGATTTTTCAGAAGAAAGATTTTGGGGAAACCAGAACGTTTAGCGGATACGCATTAGTTTGTCAAATTAAATGAGGTTCGCCTTTGCTTCCAAAACATTAAATAAGGCGAAAGGCTTTATGACGATAGAAAAAATTGCTCGGGATAAATGGGGTAAAGATAAAAATATCTCTATGCCAGAGTTTAAAATTTTAACCGACCATCGTCCGTTAATTTATTTATTTATTGACATCCGTCAAGCGGGTTTAAACGAAATTTAGTAATATTGAAATACGATTTTACGGTACAATTAGTCAAAAGGTTCAGAATGGAAGCAGACGCCCCTATCGGGGGTTAAATATAGACCTAAAGATTTAAAGGAATGAATGAAAAATATGAGAGTGTGAATGGACTAGAGCTCAAGTTAGAGATAGGGGTTTTGGGGGCCCAAAAAAACCAGAACTAACACAACCGTGGAGACAAAAGACGTACAGACGGAGGCGATATTTGATCCCCCCCTGTTGTAGGAGGGAAAACTTTCCATGAACGATTGAATTAAAATAGTGTCTAAAAAAAAGAATTTTTCAAAACTAATGATTTACGTACTGTGATAATTTTATTTATAATGTGAATTCAACAAAAAATTTTGATTTAAAAACAATGATCAGCCAAGACTTGGTACACTTGAGACATCTGACAAAGTATAAAAAATAAAAATTCCAAATATATATATTAAATACAAAGTGCAGAATTTTAAATTTTTTAAGTAAATGTAAAAAGATATGTTAGAACTGACTATAAAAATAAATATAGTCGGGATGGGAACGTATAACAGATAAAAATTAAAGACATATATCTTAAATGATCAACGTTACCAACAGGTTCGCGGTGTACAACGCATGTACAAAAAAATATAAGGGAAAAGATATTTTTGGGCAGGTCCCCAGGAGAGTAAGCCACTTTGTCAAAAACTGTGATAATTGCCAGGTAAACATTCAAATCGAAGAAGGTACCAATGGTAATAAGTAGGCTAACCCATTCGAGTGAAAAATTTACCCTGTAGGCCCTCTTTCCTGAGGATAGCCAAAATAAAAATACATTTTGACGCTTCAGTGCAAACAAAAAGTTTGTGGAAGGATATCCAATAGAGGATAAGGGGAAAAAAACAGTAGAAAGGCATCGAGAAATTTTATACTACGATATGATACCTTTGAACTTTAAAGGACAGGTTTGGAAGTTATGTTAGCAACGGTAAAGCTGGGAAATTTTTAGGGATCCAAAAAGAAATTCTAACATACCATCATGAACGCTTGAATTTGGAAACCCCCCAAAACAGGGTGCGTATTTGCGGGATGCATCATATAAAGAAAGTAATGGAGCGACTGGGTATCGTATGGTGTTTTTCATATAACAAACCCCGGTAACACCCCACGCTTAAAACATACGAGCTTGTATTTGAAATAAGCAAAATCCCCTCAAACCTTACTATCAATCGATCCTATTTATAATTTTTAGGATTACCCATTTGAGTTAAAATTTAGATTGCAGACTGTGAATGACGGGAAAAAAATAACTTAGTTTCAAAACTAAGCGCGTAAACCCAAAAGATGCAAGCTATAATTATAAAATCGGAGACATGGTCCCAATAGAAACAAAATTGAAAATAAAATTAGGGACTAAAGGTCCATTTAAAATTTTAGATATTAAGATTTTAAAAAGAAATTTTAAATGTAAATATTTAAGGTATATTAATATTATTAAACCTTATTTTTAAGTTTTAAATTGTAAGTAGTATATAAGATAGTAGAATGAAAAAAAAAGTTCAGAACATTTTTTTCAACTTTTGGGGGGAAAGGGGTAGATTCATTTACAAATAAAATATAATCTTAGTACTTGTTAGGTCATCAGTCTAGCACGAAAAAAGCCATTGACCGTGAAGGTTAATAAGAGATATATTTTATGTTATGTTATTATTAATATTATTTATATAACAAGACTGATATTTTTTATTGTAAACTGTGTATAGTAATTGATGTTTGTTTAATGTTTAAATATGTATAATAACTTGATTATCCCGTAAGAAGAATTTTTTTAGATACGTTTTGGATATATTTGATCAAAGATAAGTTTACCATTTTTTATATTTATATTAAAGTATTTTTTATACAGGTTCCTTTTGGGGACTTCTTGTGAGGTTTCGGAAAACTAGAACAAGACAAAGAGAAGAAACCAAAATTGCCCCCTTCCATGAAAAAAGACACCACAGAAAAGACACCAAAATCAAAAAAATACTTTGGGGAATGTATGTATAAAAGTTACTGCTAAAAAATTTCCCCATAGGTTATAATAATAACTGACAAAAATTATATTTTTCGACTGTATATTTGTTGGTTAATTAATAAATCGTGCACCCTGTAGAACATGACAGATAAAAACACTGTACACGATAAAAAAAAAAAAACTTTGTATGGAATATTATTTATTTAATAAATAATATATAAATATTATATATACATAAATATTTTTTATTAAAAATAAATTTTATTTTATTATAAATATATTTTTAAAAAATATTATATTATATTTTATTTTGTTATTAAAAAATATATGTAATAATATATATATATATATATATATATATATATATATAAATATATTTTTAAAATATATATATAAAAATATATAAAATGATTTTATTATTATTTTTATTAAAAATTAATTTTTATTATATATAATATAATTTTAATAAAATATATATACATATATATATATTTTAAAAATTAATTTTAATAAAATTTTATTAATAATATTAGGGGCAAAGGTTGTTTGTTATATAATAATACAATATTAATAAATAATTAATAATAATATTATATAATATAAAATAATATATTAATATATAATAATAATATTATATATTAATAATAATAATAATATTATTATATATATATATATATATATATTTTTTTTTTTTGTAGGATTAAATGATGAGCACCCCCAGGCTTTGATGATCTAGCGTTTTGGGTAGTGTGGGACTCCGGTCGCAGCCGACCCACTAAACCCCCCTACTGCACCAGCATTTTTTGGAAACCGCTTGGGATAACTTCAAAATATGCGGCCTTTTTTTTTAGTACTATTTCTTCTAGGTTATGACTATGAGTTAAAATGATCATTTGTTTTGTTTTTTTCCCCGATTTTTATCCTTTTGCTCCTGCTTTGTTTCGATTAAGCCTTATAATTTTGATATGCATGATCTACCGCCCTTGTTAGACTCTCCATCAAATTATCGGCCGAAGGGTTTTCCCGTCCCCGCAGGTAGCCTATTTTCCCCTTTCTTCTTCCCATCTAAGACAGTTGAAAGGGTTCTTGCATCATCTTCCTGAACAGATCTGCATTGCTTGTGGTTGTTATTTTTTATTGTATAAAATACTGGGGAAACAGCTTTGGGCCCCCCTGGGTGCGTGGGAATATTCACTTCACCCAAAGGTCATAACCCACCTCTGAATGTGGTAATAGTTTATTGTCCATCGCCCCAAAATCCGTTTTCCATTTTTGTGCCCCCTATTGATTTAGGTTCATCCTATTTCTTTAGTGACTGATATTTTTCGCTCTTTTATTTGAAATCGATGGGTGCGAGTCCCGCAATGAAAACCCACTCCTTCCCGTGATATTGTTTTATAGCCACTGCAATTCTAATGGGATAATTTTGTAACTGGTTAGTTTCTTTCAAAGGGGTTTTTGGGTTTTCCCCCTACCAAAAACTGGCGAGGTCAAGGGATCTGGAGGTAAACACTTTTACAAGACTCTTCTTGAAAGATCTTGCCTCCACCTGGCATAAGCCATGCTAGTGCTGGGAGTTTCAGCCTTTTTTAATTGCCATTTTGATGTGTTGAAAAAGGGTTTTTTGTGTCTAGCCACATAAGGTATTTATTGATTGGCTAAGATTAACCGTTGTACCTTTTTAGAGCATGGCCCTAGTTTGGTCAAAAAACAAGCTCTGTTTTTTTTGGCGCCGCTTTAGTGTTGCCTAATCCAGTTTGTTATGCGCTGCGGCTTATAACGGGTTATTAGAACGTCCTCAGTTTTTGCGTTACAACATGTTTCGTTGCCGCAAACCGAAAAGCGTTGTCCCTTTTGGGCCCGTCCATTTGAAGCAGCGTCGTAAATATTTTTCCACAGAGTTGGTCCCAAAAACTGACCCCCCTTTGGGGCCCACTGTTGACTCCCCCCCCCCTTTGGAAGCTTTTCCGCTTCCAAATATTCTTTCAGAGATACGACGATATAATACTGATAAGACTTTCGTCGATTTTTCTTTTTTGCCTTTCGAGGATAAGGCACGATGCGCCGTTGAGCGTTTTTGACATCCAGTGTGATCATAGCACACAATCTCCGATGGGCATGTGAATAAGCTGCGGCACCCTGCATTTTTTAAACTTGGTTTGGGGATCCACATTTTCCCCCTTCCCCCAACCGTATTGGCGATAAATTACGGGTACGTACCAGTTCCCTTCAGTCGTAACAGGAGAAAACTGCCCAAGGTGTCCATAACATATTGGCCTGAAGGAAGGTTTACCAATATTTTCTTCGCATAGACGAGCTTGCCTTTTTCCCCTTTGGGGGGAAATTTTCCCCCCTTTTTCATTTAAAAAGCTTTTGACACTGCCAATACTTTTTCGTTTGTCCTTAAAGTTTTTTAAATTTTTTTTGGTGGCACACACCCCGGGCCCCTGAGATTTTTACTTTTTTTTTAAAAATTTAAAAGATGAGTTCCTCAAAGTAAATCCAAACCTGGAAAGTATCACACTGAATCACTCTTGGTGGGTGGGAACAAATGTTTTGTTACTTTTCCCATGGTTTCATAGGCAGGAGGATATCCTAGTATGCTTTCTACACTTGAAAAACAATGCCCCATATGTCACCGCCAACTTTATCAAAAGCAGCTTCCAGCATTCCTTTTGGCTTTTTGATCCGGTTTAGTTCAGTTGTAATCCTCCCAAAGATTTTGGTTCACGTGGGGATTTTTCTACACTTCGCGTGTAAAGCCTACGTTTTTAGACTCCCCTTTTTTGGGGTTGGCTTTTTTCACTGTTCCACCAGTACTTTGGGTTTTTCTGTCGGCGGGGTTTTTTTCTTGGGATCCTTGTACATATTTTGACAGCCGGAGAAATTACTAAAGGCGCCCTGGTCTACCCTAATCCTCATACCAACCTTCTCGGTCGAGCTTTTCGCCTGCCATCCTTTGACTTTGGTTGTTTGTGCTGGCCTTGAGATCGAATGTTTGTAGTTGTGGCCTTTTTAGATCCATCATCCATCACTTCCCATTTAATCATAATGGTTCTCAGGTTCTGTGTACAATGTTAAGCCCAAAATGGCGAAAATCCTGTCTTAAAAGTCCTTGGTTTTAATTATCAGGTCGTTTGCCGCTACCCATTCCGTCTAACGTGGCCTCTCCTGTCGGTTGTATTCATCCCCACTGCGAGCTTTGATTAAAGTGCCAGCTATAAGGGCCCTTTTCTTTTCTGGTTCTTTACAAAGGGTTCCATCGGAAGGGTTCTCTCGAGGTTCATTTCATCGTTGAGAATAACAGCCGTATATAGTAACGGTTACGATGAAATCCAGGCCCGCCCTTCCTTTTTTGTTGTGAACCATTGTCAATGATTTAATCCGGGTGTCCATATCCCATCGTATATCCAGTCTTTACGATTTTGATTGCATTCGGGTTTGGGTCACTTTTAAAAAGATTCCCGGGTCCAAATTTTTGATAGTCAATGCTAGGTCATGTGGACGTTCTTTCAATTTTATTTGGAGGATTTTATCCGGGTTGTCGTACTCAACTGCTGCGTTGCCTTTTTCTTCCTTTGGGTTTGTATTTGCTGGCATTTTGAGCCGAATTGGTGTCTTTTCCCTTTTACATTTTATACAGAATTTGGGTTTTTTCTGGGCAGAATGCCTTATGTCCTTCCTCCGATTCATACATAGTCGCTCCTTTTCAGGACCTTGCATTTAGCTTATGTGCCCATATTCCGATTTAGGCATCGGTTCTTTTTCCTTTCCAAATCCTACAGTTTGTCCATCCGATTCTGATTTCCTTCAACTGGATTAGCTTTTTTTGGCATCTGTCTCATTATTAGAGTTGCGTTCTTTTTTTTCTGCCGTAGGCCAAAAAGGGCCTATTTTAGCCTCAGGTTAATCCCAATTGCTCTGACTAGCTTTTTCCCATCTCTCCAACTGTTGTACCCGTCCATAGATGGTAGTACTTTTAAAGGGCAAGGGACGTCACTATTCCCACTAATTCCTCTTATCTAATCTTGTCACTACATTTTTGAACCGAATAAGATCCCCCTTCTAAAATTTTTAGAATTTATATCAACCTATTTTGTACCGCACTTAATTGTCCTTAGCAGTTCAGCGAAAATTTGTCTTTTATTCGTACTGAAGTCTCTTCCCTTTGGTTTGTTTATTTTTAAACATCAGGTTCGTCCTTGATCCTTGCCTTCTTGGGTTTGGGTTTTTGGTTCGGTCGTATATTTTTTTGGTTTCTCCCCCGGGCCGGTTTGTATACCAATAGTTGTATGGTATCAGCAAAAAAAGATATTGGAGCATCTTTTTGATTGTCAACAGACACATCCTCCATGCCGAACGCGAGCCTTTCCCCGTCTTGCTTTATCATGTGCGTTTAATGCAGCCAGTGATTGAATAAGAGAACGGGCATCTTCCTCGGGTTTAAATTCCCCCCACTGAGGATGGGGTAATATACCATCTTGTGACTTGTGCAATATTTTGTTGTCGGGAAACTTGGGAAAAGCAAACATCATGGCAAACCCCCTTCTTTGTTTTTGGGCTGAGTTCATTTTTGCTATATTGCCCTACCTATTTCCTTGTAGCCAGATTATATTACCGCTACAAGGAAGGATACGTTCCCTTCATTTGGCACCTCCCAGATGTGTCCTTTTGTTGAGTAATTGGTCTTGGGAAACAGTTGAGCCTCCCAGTCTTCTTCAGTTATATTTTTTAAGTGTGGAAACTTTCATCCCCCTTTAGTTCTCGCCGTTTTATTTGTAATATCTTTGCCTTTTGGGCATCCTGCACTGTATGTCCGCTAAGCTGATAGTTCGGGTTCACTTTTGACTTTTTGCTTTCATGTTTTGGATTTTTTACATTTTCATTTTTCCCTTCCAGAGTTCCTGGTTGACTTTATTTCTTGGTGCATATCCTCTGCCAGCCGATCTTTAGCTCTGAGCTTTCAGCCTGAATGAGAGCCATTATTTCGCAAATTCTTTTCTATAGATCCAAAGGGATTTTCAAGCAGACGGGATTTTAGTATCTGTGGCTTTTAATAAATCACCCTTTTTAGGTCAGGTGTGTCTTCCGTTCTTTCTTTAGTAGGGTTTTTGTTTGCTTTTTCGTTGGATCCCGCTGTCAAAGATAAAGACGGGGGCCTCATTTGGGAGGAGTTCTTGCGAGGAATCTCTTTCCAAATGGTCAGTCTCTTCGATATTTTCGGGATTTTTCACCCAAGAGGGGGCCATCGTTGTCTCTTCGCTTTTCTTTTTACTTATTCTTTCCCGAGTCCGGCCCAAAATTTTCTCGGTCGCCCTCCAGTAGCGGCCCTTGCTGGGGGGAGGCAAATACTACAGAGTGGGGCCTGGGGCTCCAGGTTTCTGACTCTTGCCCCTTTTTTTAAGGGGGCTCGCAGCGCAAATGGGGGGCAAGCCCGGGCCCGGGAAAAAAAACATTCAATGCGGTGCCATTTTTTTTCAAAATGGTCGCTGAGGTCGCCGGTGGGCGGGTGAGTGAAAAGCCCCCCGGGGGACAGGAACCCGGGAAGCATGCCCGTAGATCTGACCCCCCTGGGGATATTATATATATATATATATATATATATATATATATATATATATATATATATATATATATATATATATATATATATTATATATATATAAAAAAATATATATATATATATATATATATATATATATATATATATATATATATATATATATATATATATATATATATATATATATATATATCATATATATAATCCTTTTTAAGTAAAGAATGCAGTCTAGGGTAACAGACAGTATTTTGTTATAAATAAAATAAATATTTTTAAGAATGTTTGGCTTTATTTTATGGTATCACCCTGTATAGCTACAAGGTTGGCGCAATGAAAGAAAATGCTTATTTGGACTTCCAAAATAAAATACTAAAATTTCAAAACAATCTGTGCTTTTGTTAAATGGATTATTTGACTTTGCTTCAAGATATAAAAAATATACAGGGCGTTTTTTCGTATTATTAAAAAAAATTACAGGAGGACCTCCTTGTATGAAAATACATAAAAAAGTTCCTATAAACTTATTATGTCCCAAACTTTTTACCTTTTGACCTACACGGCGGTAAAGTTAAAAAACTTTATGTACGATTGACGAATAAAGTGCTATCTATAGAGCAATTTTGCGTCCATAAATTAGCACTTTATTTTACTAGTAACATAAAGTAACTGTCATTGTCAATAACAAATGGTCAAACATTTTTTAAAATTTTATTAAACAATTTAAAATATTTAGCAACAAATTGATACCTATTTAAACAAGTTTTAAACTTTTATACTGCGAAAGGTTGGTGCTAAAGTAAGCCAAGATTCCGTCTTCATTGGTCTTCTGTATTTTTTTCAATTACACGACTGTCTGTATGCTTTGTATGTTTCTTCGTACAACGTTCTTGACTTCGCAGATAGTGAAGGAGTCTTTAACTGCTGCTACAGCCGTCTTTATTTCTTCTAAGAATTCTGCGGTGTCCATTTTGGCTTTAAATACCATTTTCGTTCTGGATTTTATTTTTTTTAATGATTTTTAGCTACTTCTTAGAAATTTTCTATGTCAACTAATTTGACATTTTTTTAAAAATGACTTCCATATCACATAGCTACTGCGGCAACTGCTTGATCACCTCTCGAGGTAAAAGCCTATACCTCATATTTTTATTTCTTCAATTTAAAAAAAAATAAACTACATATAATTCAATTGCAATCGTATATATACTAATTATATAAATAGTCATTATTTTACAAATGTGATCTTTTGGGGAAAAAGGGCTAAAATCTGTAACACTTAATGTTTTTTTCACTGTATCTTTTTTGGAGTTAAATATTTGCAATTTGAGAAATGGTTTGTAAAGACGTTACCTAATAAGAACGATTTGTAACTATTTTGCTTGTAAATTGTGCCGTTTCCGGTTAAAAAAAGTCTGCAACACGAAGTCAGCAATACAAATAAGCGAAAAAGAAAAACAATACAATGGAAAAACCGTTGTGGGTTACAGATTTCAACTATTTCCCAGAATATCAGATTACAAAAGTCTTGAAAAACATAAAACTCTATCCTAAATTCTCAAATAATTTCATTTTTTTTTTCTTAAATTTTTTTTGCCCTGTAGTTCCAAAGTTAAGAAATTTAGAACATATGTTTTTACTTTTTACACTTTTTCAGATTTTTATCCAAGGGATCTGTCTGTAATTTTTTTTTTCAATAATAAAGAAACATTCTGTATATTATATCTTTGCAATTCCACTGTCACACCTCAAAAATAAAAATTTTCTGGAGAAAGTAAAAAATAATTTAAAGTTATGATTTTTTTTTTTATAGTTTTAAATAAAATTGAGCCAAAAAATGTTATCTTAGCTTTGTAATATATTCGTCTAAATTATAAACAAACATGTTTAAATTTTTGAATTTGTTAACAAAAAATATGACTTTTTTTCTGACCACTGAAACCTGGGAATTAGGCAAGGATTTTTTTAAGTAAATACCGTTTTTTTATTACACAAAGCAAAGATAATTATGTCAATATTCTTCTAAAAAAACTCCATCAAAAACAAACATACTCTTCAGACAGTATTAAATTATCATAAAATACAAATATAGTACGGTTTTTGGCTTATTAACTCTACTAAATGTCACCAATGAGGCTTAGGAGCTATATGAGTTTATTGATTTAAGTATTATTTACTAAACTATTATTAACAGATCTGTTCATAAAATAAAGTGTAAAAACGAGGAATGTGATTGTGTTCTAAAAGATCTATTAAATATTTCTTTTTGTTATTTTCTTCTTATATACCCGACTGCCCAGGAATACTTTTAATTCTTTTCCAAATATTCATACCGCTTTACCATACTTGAGACATCCATGAGACAGGGGCTTTAAGTGTTTTTGGATGTTCCAACATAAAAAAGAGGCTGGTTTTAATAATGGTTGATGTCTAATTAAATCTTTATTTACTTTTTGAACTTTCAAATATTTATTTTTAAATAAAATTTTGTTAAATGAGGTTGTGGGGAGTTTCTTATTAATTAAATTAATTTAAGAGACATTAAACTTAAATAGTATACACCCGGTAAAGTCTGAAGTGACACTGTAAAGAAAAAAACGTATTGCCAATTGCTTATGGTAATTTATATTTTAGAAAATTAACAACTAACACTAAGAATTTACACTTAGAATTTTTATTTACAGGTTAAAAGATACATTTTTCCTTTATCTGTTTATAGTTTTCAAGTAAGAAGCAGGAATTAACGATTAACAACTAAGAAATTGTTAATATTTAACTTTCTTAATTTATTGGCATAACCCGGCCGTCATCGTGTCCGTTCGCAATTAGGAAATAGAAAAAAGATGGAGTCAGGATGAACGTCTAATCAAACTTTACTTCAAATCGTCGTGCCAAAGTTGTTAAAATAATGAAAAAGGTTTAAAATGTTTTAGGATAAATTAAACTAAAAAAGAATTTTAAAACGCATGCGCAGAAACCAAGATTTTCATTGGCTGTTCTTAAATTTTGTTAATTCCTAATTATAAATTATGAACAAGTATTTTTTCTTTTTTATTGTTGGTGTAAATGTAATGTAAATTTTTAGTGTAAGTTGGTAATTTTCTAAAATATAAATCGACCATAAAGCACCACAACGAAACAACGCCGTCTAGCGGACGGTTGGTTAACTTTCAGCATATGGTGCTGTTATAGCGGTTAGTGTAAATCAAGTGAAATCTTTTTGTGTACAATGTGAAAAATCAGATTATTTTAACTTATAAAAACTAGATTGTTTTGTAAATTTTAAAGGGATAATCTTCCCCTGCAAAAATATATTAAAAAACATAAAAATACTTTATTTTAGAATCATGCCTTGTTAAACAAATCAGCTTAATAAAAATTGGGTAATTATTTTTTAGAATTTGTATTATTCTGTATTTAAAAATATTAATTATTAAAGATTACTTTTTGGGGTCAATGCATATTTGTTTAAATAATTAATAAATTGGAGGACAAGTGACCCACAACTATAAACCAAAATAATAGGTTGTCATTCAAATTATGTCAACAAAAAAATCCTTATGCGTTTAATATGCTGGAATAATTTAATTGTCCACGTTCATCAAGATATCGCCAATAAACCCACAACACAACATTCGTGAACTCTCCGTAACATGTTCATTATCATTATAGATAACAATCGATGCCTTTGACTTAACACATGGGGGTCTTTTGATTGTATTGAAGTAAATTAATCAAAAACCGTATTTTTTTAATAACACATACTATATATCGCAAAAATAGACTTTGTTAATTTGCATCTTGGAATAATCTACGAAGACCCAAAGACTAAGTGTTACCGTATCTTATGTGTCTTAAATAAGGCAATGGAAATTTTCTTTACACTGAATTCCGTAGGCAGAAAATTTTACGGGCGATACCTATCTGAGCACAACGAGTTGGTATGAAATGTTTTGTAAAAGTCCCAAATAAAACAGTTGAGGTCTGGCTAAAGGGTAGCACCACAACCAACCCTTGAATTGTTTTTAAAAGGATATTTTTTTTTATTAAAATATTTTTTCAGGCATTTTAAAATTTTTATATCTTTAAATTAGATTAAAAAGGAATTGAAAAATAAAAAAGCCAGAATAACTGGTCGGGTCTAAATGTTAATTAGACTCTTGCAAGATGGTTTCTAAAACAAATAAAAAAAGTATTTTTAAGGTTCTTTAAGATTTTGGAAGAGTACTTTAGGTACTTAAAGACAAATAATCCCAAAAAAGATTAATTTGATGAAATTTTTCACCTGCCAGATGATCAAGGAAGTAACATATAAATGCGTGCCAACAATACTATGTATAGCTTAAGGTGCGAGAAACAGCATATATCGGCTGTACCCCTTGCTTCAAGTTACTGCGACGCGATTAGCTGTCACGAGACCACGTTACCTACAGCGCCCAAGCGGGTTCTCAGTAGTAATTTCGTAGTGGAAATAATAACCTTAGGCTTTTAAACGTATAGCTAAATGTTCGCTGTAGGTTACGAGTTCTTGCGGCAGCCAAACGCGGCACAGTAACCTTAAGCGAGAGGTACAGCCGATATACGCTCTCAAGCTATGCATAGTGCTGTTCACGCGCACTTAAATGATACTTTCTCAATCATCTGGCAGGTGATAAATTCCACCAAATTGATCGGGTTTTTTGGAATTATTTGTCTTTAAGTACCTATATTACTTTTTCATCTCAAAGTGCCTCAATAATATTTTTTTGATTTGTTAAAAAAAACATTTTGCAAGAGTCTGGTAAACATTTAAACCGGACTAATTAATCCGGCTTTTTTATTTTTTAATTCCTTAAATATCTAGCTTAAAGACATAAAAATTTTAAATTGCCTAAAAAACATCTTTTTAATAAATAAATAAACCCTTTTAAAAAAATACAAGGGTTGATAGTGCCTCAAGGACCTATCCAAAGTGGTTCACCAGCTCTTGAACTATCTCCACAGCTTGGGTACATCAGATAGATAAAATTATTACATATATAATATTAGCGGATTTTCCGGTGGTCATTGATGATCTAGATATTAGGCCTTTATAATAAAAAGAAATAAAAAACTGGTTTTAAAATAATACATGTCTCTATAGGTGTAATAATGTAAAACTATTTTAACATAATTAAGTTTAATTTTTTTTTGTTTTAATATCATTTTATTTTGCTTGCAATTAATTCCTGCTTAATTTTTTGTTGCTGCATTAAGTCTATCTAGTGTATATATATTATTGCACCTGATATAAATTTTAAATTAAATGTTGAAATGCGCGTTAGTTCTGGTAAGTTTTCGCATAAAACATTTTAATTATTATCACCTTACATTGGGTTTTCAAACAGCTTTTGATTCTTTATAACCCTGATTCCTTTTTATGAAAACTAACAAGAAATAATTGTTTCATAATTTTTATGACTTAAAAATACATTTTTTTTTAACCTTTTGAAATGTATAATTTATTTTTCACTCTTTGAGGCTGATTTCACCCCTTAAGAGGGCTTAAGGGTGCATTTTTACCCCTTCATACAACTTTATTCCGATAAGTATAGCTCTTTATTTAGTTTTTACCTCGATAAATATATATATATAATATATATATATATATATATATATATATATATATATATATATATATATATATATATATATATATATATCTTCATGATGGAAAAAATACAATTTTCACACATATTAATTTTTTTTACAGGTGGTTGTGCTAGCTTTGGTCACTCCTGCTATGGAGGTATGGGTAAAAGATCAGACTTGGAAAACACCAACGAGGAAGTTGTCCAGAATACCATACACCAAGATGCTGAAAATCCAGCTTATGTTTTCACAGGTAAGACCTGCAAATCATCCCAGAGTAAAAATGAAAAGTTATTAACAAAAAATGTTCTTGTCCAAAGCTTTGATTTAAATTTGCTTTTATTAACTCATATTTTAAACCACTTTAAAAATTGTTTAAAAAAACCTGACTGCTTTTTGCTGAAAGTATGTTTTACTAAGGTGGTAATTTAATAATTATTTAGCCATGGGCAAAGCCTTTTGTATTTTTTGCTGAAAGTCAAGATCTCGACAAATGCTGCTCTTTCCAAAAAGTACTAAACTTTTATATATTATATATAAACATATATATATATATATATATATACATATATATATATATATATATATATATATATATATATATATATATATATATATATATATATGTATATATATATATATATATATATATATATATATATATATATATATATATATATATATATATATATATATATATATATATATATATACTAAAATGGCAAAATATAGTGGTTAAACATAATTTAATAGCACTGAACTAATCAATTTAGCAAACATTCTTAGCTTTAAATATATATATACAGGTGATTCATGAAATACGTCAATAATTAGTACTTAGTCAGGGTCTAAAATAAACATAAAAGTTTATATTAAATATAAGCATATAAAGGCCTTTTGTTTCCGAAATAGAGGGTGTTAAAATTTTTAATAAATTTTTCTATTTTTAAAAATCTATGATAATGTAAATATTGGAGTAAAATTGTATCGGGGTTTTGTATGATTTGATTCAATCTAACTAATACGGCTTTAAATGTAGGGGTGCACTGGCTACACGTCTTTTTATCTTTAATATCCATAACTCTTTATAATATATATATATTATATATATATAATAATATATTAATATGCATATATGCCTATAATATATTATATATATTACATATATTCATATATACATATATTATTATTATTATATATATATATATATATTATTGTTACATAGATATCATTACTACATTTATATACGCATACATATTAAGAAAGAAGCTATATAAGTTATTATATACATATATATTACTATATATATATATATATATATATATATATATATATATATATATATATATATATATATATATATATATATATAATGGCAAAATATAGTGGTTTAACATAATTTAATAGCACTAAACTATCAATTTAGCAAACATTCTTAGCTTTAAAGCCTAACTTAGGTTTTTGTAAAACTTTTTATGTAAAAACTAGTCATTTTCTGTTAATATAGGCTATAGATTTTTGCCCGTCCTGCTACCCTATTATTACGACACTCAGTAAGAGGTATATTAAACACTGAGCTAAAAAAATTACAAATTTTGAGGTAAAGAGGAAATTTCTATAGACAGAAGGTTCCACGGTCTAGATATCCTGGAAACAAAGGCATAAAGAAAGTGGAACTTACGTTTTGCTTTATTGGGAACTGCTAAAAAATTATCCTTGGAACAAAAGTCAAAGAACCTATAAAAAAGTAACAGATCCTCTAAATTTCAATAGTGGGGAAAAGACAAAGGCTTTCTTGTAAGAGTAGGATCATTTTTATAACTTTTTTGGATGAAATCAAGAACACCAGAGTTGTGGACGACCTCATTCCAGACATAAGAACAATCTTCCAAAAAAACGGCTGATTTAGGATACATACAGAATATGTAAAAAAGAAAAAGATACATAATTTTTGGTTTTAAATACAAATTTAAGCATCTTTAAAACTGCTCTGGTTATGGATATAATGGCTTTAAGGTTGTTCTCGACAGTATTAGTAAGAGAGCTGGTGAGCAATTTTAAGAAGGTTCTTAAGTCATTTTACAAATTTGTGTCATTGATTGATTGATTGATTGATGAAATAAATACACAAGTTGAGGTTTTCTCCGCCTTGACACTGCAGCCTACAGGGCTTGTTGTATCTCTTGTGTATTTGTTTCAGTTAAAAAGGTTTGACACCTTAGACAGGTGTAGTAGCCCTTTTACTGTTCTTTTCTGGTCTCCAGCCTCCTGGTGGTTAGTGTCCACCATGAGGTTTTGATTTGTTCTCCAGTATGTAAGTGCAGGGCACTCTTATATGATGTGAGAGCTGTCTCTTCCTCTTCGTCACATAGTCGCAAATGGGTTCTTCTCTATAGATGCCCATAGTGTGCATATGTTTCTTAGGGTGCAGTGTCCGGTTATTAACCCTTGTCAAAATTCTAATCTGATTCCTATTTAGTTTTAGTAATTCACTTGTCAATGCTTTCGATGGTGAGTCCAACATTGATTTACTGTGATGTTCCCTTTGGAATGTGGTTCAGTATGACTGATGTTGTGTTTGAATCCACCGAGTCATGTAGCCACGAACCGAGGCTTTGGTTTTCCCAAAACAGGTTCAGGACCCACAAACATTGCTGCGGAGCCTCGCCTGGCCAGGGAGTCTGCATTTTCATTGCCCTGATTCCCTGTGTCCTGGCACCCGGGAAAGTGTAACTTTGTTGTGGTTAGACAAGTTTAGGAGGCATTGCAGACAGTTCAAATCCAACCTTGAGTTGACTTGTTAGGATGCCAAAGATTTTATGCCGCTTGACTATCAGAAAGACAGTAATGTCCCTGCTCTTATATCTCCTCCTTAGTTCTCTCGAGACAAGTTCAATGGCATATATTTCCGCCTGAAAAATAGTGGCATATTTCCCCGGGGAAGCATAAGCATTAAACCTGGCGATCATACCATGTATTCCTGCGCCGGCTCCATTGTCAGTCTTGGATCCATCGGTATACCAAACCAAATTCCGAGACTGACCAGGAAATCAGCTACTACGCCCCAGGTAAGCTGGGTTTCTTTTTATGGTCTGTGTGTATTTATCCGTTTTGGCATTGTATCACTGCTCATCTCAAATATTGGGTTTGTGATACTGCTCGTTATTCTGGTGTGTCCCTAGGCAGGCCCAGGCACCAGTTGCCGTTACATTTCAGCCTGTAGCCCCAATCCTCGCCTCCTCCTTAATAATTATACCAAGAGGGGGAGGCTTAGTAGGGTTTCCATGGCTGCAGTTGGAGTGCTTCTAATAGCTCCCGTTATACAGAGATACGCTATCAGCTGAGTTTGGGTAACTCCAGCTCTGCTTTTCTCTGTTCTATTTTTGGCCACCAGATAGTTGAGCCGTAGGTTATCATGGCTCTTACCACAGCAGTGTACAACCAGTGCACTATGCGTGGCTGAAATCCCCAATTCTTCCCCACAGCTCTTTTGGTAGCCATTACAGCCATTTTTCCCTTATTAATCACATTCTGCATATGTGGATTCTAGGTAAACTTAGAATCCAGAGTTAATCCAAGATACTTTACCTCCAGGACATAGCCGAGTGTGGTACCGAAGAAGTGAGGAGATATTAAATCATCCAGCTTCCTTCGTCTAGTGAAGGGTATTAGCGCAGTTTTGCCAGGATTAACAGTAAGGTTTTCTTTTTTGCACCAATCCTCCACAATTCTCAGTGCCCTTTGCATAAGCTCCGAGGTTGTTTTGTTATGCTTCCCCACGACAAGTAAAGTGATGTCATCCGCATACCCCTGGGTATAGAAGCCATTATTATTCAGTTCCACCAGGAGTTCGTCAACAACCATATCCCACAGTAGTGGGAATAGAACCCCTCCCTGTGGGCATCCTTTGACCACTGACACCTCCATTGTTTCGCTGAATAACGTTGCTTGCGCTCGTCTGCCAAGTAACATGTTGTTTATCCACCTACAAATGGTGTCGTTAACATTATGTCTGGCAAGTGTCCATGAAGAACTTCTAAACATAAAAGTCATTAGATTTGGCTGAAGGGTAGCGGTCCTCTACACCTTCATCTACAAACCTAAAGTAATTCCGAATTAACGATAACTAAACAAACAAAAAAAACAAAATATGCTAATACTGTGGATCCCCAGCTGCAAGACCTTTTTCAATGCGTTTCATTAGGGATTCTCCTATTTGTGCAAAAATATTTCTATAACTCCTTGACAAAAAATATGCAAGTCAGGAATAAAACTGTTTTTAGATGCCCCCATTGAAATAATCCTAATGATTCATGTGAGGGAAACGAGGAGGCCATGTTTTTGGCCTCTACGACCTATTTATGTAATTCCTGACGTGCGGACTCTCGTCAAAAATTGAAATAGGATGTCGGCAAATTTGAGAGACGCCGAGTATATTAAAAGGAAAGATGCAGATAGGAGACATCACTTTTAGCATCCTTTGTAATATTTCTTTTGTTTAATTAATTATTGTTAATAGGTAACTACTTTGGGTTGGTAAGGTAATAGAACATTTATTATTGTTAATTAATTGGCAGTATTTTATTTTAAAAATCTAATATGTGTACACAATGGAAAATATGGTATTTATAAAATGCTTAATTACAAGAAAAAGAATAGAGATACAAACAAGACTTAAAAGGCAAATTTTATTTAACACAAAAAATCAGATTTGAATATAGCGCACCACATTACACCAAAACTTTTTTGTTAAAATTTTTAACACCCGCAACTTAGAAACCAATACTCGCAGAGCAAAACTTCATAAGACTTTTTAATTTTTTACTAAGAAATCCACTGTTTGTTTTTTCCCAACCTTTATGTTACACCTTCTGTGTTTATAAATTGTTTTTATAAAAACCTAATTAAGATACTACAAAACAAAACAAAACAAAAAAAAACTTGTATTTCCAACCATTAAAATAAAAGCGCGTGCCCCTCTGTCGCTTTTAATATTGATAGCCGGGCATTTCCAAATTAATACACAAAACACACATAGAATTATCGCTAATAATTTTAGTTTAATACTTGATATAAATAACGTGTATATTATCAATTTTTATTATCGAGATTCTACTGGCAATGCAGTTTTGATTTCCTGTCATTCGATATAAAGTATAAAAGCGTCGAGCGCTCTTTATATTTAATTATACACAGGTATAGAATGTTTAATAATAAAATATTGATTTATATGAGAGCAGAGCTAAGCAGGAAATGAAGATTTTATGAATATCATTTTTGTATTATCATGTTTACAAATATTTCTGACGATAAAACATTAATTTTTGTAAGAAATAATGCCCATCCTGAAGGCCGTACCAATCTAAGTATAAACTTATTTCTGAATTACCAACTTTTACGTAAAAAGAACATATTTTTCAAATAATACTGACAAATAGCTTTATTAAGTAAAAAATTTTAGCACACAGTAATATTAAAGAATCCACCTGTAAAATTTATTTAAAAACACATATACTTATATATACAGGGTGTCCGGAAACAACATCAGGAAACTTAAGGTAGTGATTCTGCATTGAAAAATAATGCTAGTTCAAGGGTGGTAAACTTAACAAGAAGTGCTCGATTTTTACTATTTGTCCGCAGATATAGGTTATGTTTGGACGTCATCCGTTTGCCCATTTTGCCCAGAAGGTAGATTTATTTTATTAATTTTTGTTAAATATTCAACTTTTAAAAACTATTTTGGATATGAACTTACTATTAGAACTGTAATGTATAACATTTAAAAAAATTAAGACTATACCATTTGTAAACAAAACAAACAGGCAAACGGATTACGTCACAAATACAGAATTGGCATTTAAATTGCCGTATGTGGGCTTAAATGGGATCGAGCACTCCTTGTTAAGTTTATTACCCTTGATGCTAGTTAGTTATGTGAGAAAATGTCTAAATTTCCACCACTACTAAGAGCCAGGGATATAAAATACTATTTTTTGTTTAATTTTTTTGGCATATTTATTTTATTCTTTAACCGATTAAGTTGATATTTTGGTATTAAAAACAAGTTTGGTTGACTTTACAATTCTAAAAACAGATTGGTTATTTTTTATTCCGCCAGAGGGCACTTTACCTGAAACATAACATTAATTTCCTTTATAACTTTATAAACGCATAAAAACTTGGAAGTCGATTTTCTGGCTGAACGGTAAGAATTTTTAAGATTAATCAAAAAAACATTATTTTTTAAGTTAATAATTATTACCTCTAACAGGTTAAATACTCTGTTTAGATATCTGTTAAAATAAAAAAGTTATAAAAGAAATAAATGTTGTTTCAGGTAAAGAGCCCCCTAGCGGAATAAAAAATAACCAATTTGTTCTTAGAATTGTAAAGTCAAACAAACTTGTTTATTATACAAAATATGAACTTAATCGGTTAAAGAATAAAATAAATATGCCAAAATATTTAAACAAAAATTATATTTTACATCCCTGTATCTTGGTAATGCTGGAGATTTCGACATTTTCTTACATAACTTACTAGCATTTTTTCAATGTAGAATCACTCCCTTAAGTTTCCTGATGTTGTTTCCGGACACCTTTATAAACATATATATATATATTATATATATATATATATATATATATATATATATATATATATATATATATATATATATATATATATATATATATATATAAATTTTATTATGATTGATAAGCAACTTTATACTGGAAATTTTGAAACGTAATACACCTACATGGCTGCAATTAACATTTAATGTTCATACTAAAATTGGTTTTTGGAATACTTGATAGTGCGCTAGTTGCTTCTAAAGTTCAAAGCTGTATTAGGTTACAGATGTTCATAAAGTAACTACTTTACTCTCAATGGGTATTATACGGCCTACATTCAGTGTGACCATCTCAACAATGGTATGAACACGTGGTATCAGATTCTCGACCTGAGGTTATCCATTTCTTGAGGCCTCTGTAATTTTAAATCAACAAACCTTAGTAACCATACCAGTATGATTTTTTATTTTCTTTAAATTTATAATATAGCCCATATGCCCAAAAAACTCCACCTTTTTGTAATATTATATATATATTATATATATATATATATATATATATATATATATATATATATATATATATATATATATATATATATATATATATACATATATATATATATATATCATATACATATAATTACAATAAAAATTGTAATCTTATATAATATTATGATAAAATATAAGAGTCAATTTTTTTTTTTTAAATTAAAAAGCCTTGGGGAATTTTAAAAATTTTTCATTAAAAAAAATTTAAATATTAAAAAAAATTTTTTTAAAAATCCATTTTTTTTCATAAAAAAAAGTTAATAAACCAAATAATTTAAATTTTCCCCTAAAATTTACAAAATTTTTTCATTTTTTATTTGCCCAGGTTTTTTGGTTTTTCTTTTTTTCATATTTTTCATTAAAAAAAAAAACATTAAAACCCAAAAATTTTTTTTTTTTACAACCAATAAATTTTTAAAATTTTATTAATATTGTTTTTCTTTTATATATATATTATATATATAATATATATTATTATATAATATATATATATATATTATTATTTTTATTTTTTTATTCGGAAAAAAAGTTTTTTTTTTTTTTAAAAAATTCTTGTAAAAAATTTTACTTTAAATAAGAAAAAACTTTAACATATTTTATACGCGGGGTTCGAAAAATTTAAAAACTTAAAATGGTGGGTAAAGGCATTTATTTAAAAAAATTTTAAAAAAAGTTACTGGGAAATTTTTAAAATTGGAGTTTTTTTACCAATTTTTAAAAAAACGGCCCAAATTTTTTTTTTGTGATTAAATTTTTTTAAATATCAAAAAAATTTTAAAATTTAATTTATTATCAAAATTTTTTTTTAAAGATTTAAAGCCCGATACTGCCAATGAATTTAAAAGGGGTCAATGCGTCACTATAACGCCATAGTACAAAAAATTTGGAATTAGTTAAATTTAAAAATAAATTTTAATCACAAATGAAAAAAGTGGGGGATTTTTTTAAAAAAGTTTAAACTACCTTTTTTCGTTTAACAACTTTTCTATCCTTTTTTTATATCTTTGCAAAAAATGCACTTTTTCTTTACCTTTTAAAAAATTTTTTTGAACCCGGTTAAAATGTTAAATTTTTTTAAACTTAGTTTAAAAATAGCAACATTTTATCAGAGCTTTTTTTTATAAAATTTAAAAAAAAGAAATTTTTCATTCAACAAATTTTTTCCTGGGTTTTCCTGGAAAAAGGGGTTAAATAGTAAAAATTTTTTATTTTTTTTTTTATCAAAAGCTATTTAAAAAAATTGCTACTTTTTAGAGTAAGATTGGATAAAAAAAAATTTTTCAAAATTTTTCGCGGTGTTCAGAAAATTGAAAAAACTTTAAATGGTTCAAGAGTCAAGTGCATTTATTTGAGAAGATATGGAAATAAGTTACTAAGAAAAGTTGTTCAAAAGTAAAAGAATGTTCCTAATACCCTTTTTCAAAAAAATCGGCCTGCTTTTATTAATTTGTGATAAAAATTATTTTAATATTAATTATCTAATTCCAAATTAACAACTCATTATTGTACTAGTAGGCGTTGATAGTGACAAGCTTTATTGACACTTCGCTTTTATAATTCATTAGAAGCAGTAACGTCAGCTTTAAATGCTTACTTAATAGCAAAACATTTGATAAAATTAATATTAAAAATTTAAATGGATATTAAAATAAATTCAATCAAAAATAAATTAAAGTAGGCCGATTTTTTCGAAAATTGGTATTAGAGACTATCTTATAATTTTAAACAACTTTTTCTAGTAACTTATTTCCATATCTTCTCAAATAAATGCACTTTACACTTGTACCATTTTAAGTTTTTTCAATTTTCTGAACACCGCGTATAAAATATGTTAAATGTTTCTATCCTAATCTTACTCTAAGAAGTAGCAAAATTTTTTATCAAGAGTAGCTTTTTCGATAAAATCAAAAATAAAAGTTTTTCTCTTCACCACCTTTTCCGTGGATCATATGTATATATATAGTATATATATATATATATATATATATATATATATATATATATATATATATATATATATATATATATATATATATAATTATATATATAATTATAAAAGTATCATTAAACATAAAAATTCAGATTTCCACAAATCAAAAAAAATTGTTAAGATGCGTTTAATAATGATTCATGATCAAGAAATATAAGGGAACGGTCCGAGCATTTAACAAACAATTTTATTAAAAAAAAATAGGTGTTATATTATTTAATAAAGATACCTGCGTAGTTTGAAGGTATGTTTAGTTAAATAATACTCTGTTACCTATACTTAATAATAATTTAAAATATTCTGAATATCTTAAAAAATCCACAACCAAATTATGTGTTTTACGTTTACAAACATAAAAAGAAGTAATAAACACAAGTCTGACAAAATATCGACTGTTTTGTTTGGGAACTTCAGGTATTTATTGTTTTTTTTCTGTATCTTTATAACAGCCCACAAAGGTTTGTTTAAAGAACGAAGAAGATTAAGCACTAGGTTCTCTTGCATGAAAAATATCTAAAAAATGGTTTTTTCTGTTCCTAGCCATGTCAAAATATCCTCAGAGAAAATAAAAGCGTACTATAAGTTCTAGCGGTATTTTTGAGGATACTCGGTATATTTCCAATTATTAAGCGCCAAATTGTTCCAATTTTTAAAATTTACTCCCCATCTCCTACGGATTCGAAGATTATCACCCTAAAATTTGTAGGACCTCCTATACTAGCTACCTTTATGCGCGACAAAATTAATTAGTGAACATATTTCTTGTATGTATTTGTTGTTTAAGTGCCAGTAATAGACCTACCTATATTTTTTTGAATACACTTTTTAGGACCAAGAAGTGCACCACCTAGTGTTGGATTTCCATCAAGACCTTTCAGATATAGCAAGTTTACACCTGAGCAATATGAAGAAATGAACAAATTCGTTAGAGATTGGGTAGGTGTGTTTAAGATCTTAGCAGGTATTTCCTAATTAATTTGTGCACTAGTACGTTTTAAGGGTTATTTAATCAAAACATTAATAACTGTTAAATTTTAATGACAACTTTTACGTTTTTGAGAAAATGTATAGGGCGTCTCAGAATAACAAAACTTGGCGCGGACCTATTGATCGATATTCCATTAATTTTTTTCCAAGTGGTTTTATATCACCTCCTATTTTCATATCTCCTTTTTACCAATTTAACCTTCCTAATACTGACTGACTTCATACCCCGTAAAGTACTAACTGGGGTAATTTTGTACCCCAGCTAATTTAATGATTTTTTACTAAATTTTTTATAATATCTTATATTTGACGTTAAATCAAACACAATTAATAAAATATAAATACAAAATATTTATTATAACAAAATTTACAAATGAGAAATGATATCCCAAAAAAACATTTTTTGAAGTAAAACAATTTTTTTAAGTTTTGCACTGTCCACAAGAAACATTTTTCTCACTGAGTTCTAGGCAAACAAAATTTTTACACGATTCGCATTTATTGCGGGTTTTTTTGTCTTTTTGGCGAGGACAAATAACACAACGACTAAATGATCTCTCCGGTAAAGATGGTACATGAGAGCCGCCTAACTCCGGAACCACAGTGATCATGTGATCGCGTATTAGTTGCTGAATCCTATCCTTGTTACCAAATCTTCTACGCATTTGATCCTTTACAAGTTCTTTTCCAAGGCATAGGAAAAATTTGCGCCTAGCATCTAGATATGACTTGTTTCAATCGGGATACTTTATTTTCCATAGAATAAAGGAATTTAGAGCTGCGGTATCAATGATATGATGAAAAATAACCATTGGCCAGCTGTTTGTCATTCTTCGCGTAGTGTATTCCTTTACCATTTTGTCCGCGGTATTAACGGGACCTTCAGTTATAATGTAGTGCAGAACTATTTCAGGTTTATACGAAGTGGCCTCATCACTGACTTCGTCTAAAGTATGTTCAGTCGATAATAAAATGTCAGCCTTGTTTTTGTCAGCTGAATAGGAAACTAATGTGTGGTCCTTGGTAAAAACAAAGATACTTAAGGGAGATGGATGAGTTTTTAACGGAAGAAGAAGTTCCTAAATTTTTCATTTGTTTTTTCAGCGATTATCTCTATTATATTATCGGTTAGAAAAAGGGAAAATAGATCTACAATGGTTGCAAAGTTTTTACTGTATTCTGTGAGTCCAAGACTATGTCTTATGATGTTCTTGGTGATCGATTTCGTAGGTCGTATTGGTCGTTTATATCAGGTTGTACCGTCTTTGCTAGTACACGTAGGCATCAAACTATTATCGGCGATGTCATGATGATCATCATCGCGAGCTGCGACTTCCGTTGCATCGATAACGTCCTACTCAAAATCCATTTCCTCAACCATATCTTCCTCGTCAGATGAGTCCTCAAAAAGGGCAAGCCTTTATCTAGGTCCAGATTTTCCTCGTGAAATAGTTGTAATTCTTCATCTGTCAATTTGCTGTGGTTTTTTGGTTTTCTACTTGCCATTTTCAAAAAAAAAAAAAAATTAAAAAAGTTGCAACAAAAAATAAAATGCAAAAGAAGTTATGCAACTCACCAAGTCCAGTTTTTTTACGATTTCAGAAACTATTGTAAAAGAATTTTAGCTAACACGTCACGCAATGTTAATGTTGCACGAACAATAGACGTAATAAAAATAAAAATGCATTCCACAACCAAACGCGAGATACAAATAATATATGCAAATTTGCAGAAAAATACCTGTCTACAACAACATAAAATAGCCTATAAGTTTTACGCCCAGAGTATTTTTGTACCCCAGACACTATAAACCTTACAAAAAATATAAGTATTTTTTAAAAACAATTTCATTTTAAAAACTAAGTTAGGAATATAGTCTAATTAGCATTTCTAAAAAGATTTTCAGGCATGATTAACAAAAACGAAATTACCCCAGTTAGTATTAGGAAGGTTAACTTAAGGGGTATTTTAGTCTAGAAAGTTAAAAAAATGTTTTTTTTTCATTTTTCGATAGTTTAGAAATTCAAAAATATCTCCTAAAAAGGATTTTTTAAAATTTGAATTAATTTAAAAGTGATAGCTAAAGTTGTTGTTTGGCGTAATAAAGCTAGAATCGAAGTTCTAAGTTTTGAGCTTCAAGAGCTTCAAATTAAGAAAGAAGTGCCCTCCTTTCGGAAAGAAATTCGTAAATATTCAATTTGAGGTAAAAATAGGCCCTATTTGTTAGACCAGTGTTCCGAAAAGTGTGTACCGCGGCACACTAGTGTACCGTGGTCGTTAATTGGTGTGCCTCGGAAAAATAAGGTTATCTTATAAACTTATTTTAAGTAAATAAGTAAGGGCACCTAAGAAAAATATAAAGGCCGCAAACAAGGACGCATGCTTTTATTTCGTTGCTTATTGTTATACTTGATATTCTAAGCCTAAAATAAATATTATAACAAATGGAAAAATTCATTAAACGTAGTGTAAGTTTTTCAAGTGAAAGTATTGAAAAAAAAAGAGTCAACGAAAAAGAAGCCCAAAATTGTTCATCGAAAATATGACGAAAGCTACATAAGTTTCGGTTTTACATATTGCGGAGACGAATCTTGTCCCACCCCAAAATGTCTTGTTTGCTGAGAAACTTTGGGTAAGAATTCAACGGTGCCCAGTAAACTAATGCGACATTTAAGCACTTAAAACCCATCAGTAGCCCAAAAAGACAAAACGTATTTTCAACGTTTGAAGGACCAATCGAAGAAGCAGGTAAATCTCATGACTTTGTCTTTTAAAATCTCAGACAAAGCACAAAAAGCAAGTTACGTGATTGCTAACATGTTAGTTAAAGCTAAAAAGCCGCACTCTTTTGCTGAAACTTTAGTTTTATCTGTCTGCAAAGAAATTGTCAAGATACTGATTAGCCAAGAAGCTCCTAAAAAAATTGAAAAAATACCTGCATGGACAGAAACTATTTTACGTCGAATCAGAGCTGTCAAAGTACTCTTAAATAGTACTTCAAGTACAAGTACCAAGTTTTTAATTTTTTAAAAATTACTTCAAGTACAAGTACCAAGTATTCATTAAAATGTACTTGCATTTTCAAGTAAATTAAAATAGTACTTGAAGTACCACCCAAGTATTTTACTTGAAGTAAATCCAAGTACTTGAAGTAAACCAAAGTACTTGAAGTAAAACAAAGTACTTAAAGTAAAACAAAGTACTTGAAGTACACCAAAGTACTTGAAGTAAACCAAAGTACTTGAAGTAATTAAAAGTACTTCAAGTAAAACAAATTATACTTGAGTAGTATTTTTTGTAAGGAAGTTAGAGGGTTTATTTCTCAAAACGGGGTTTTCCAACAATTCCTAAAAGCTTAAAGGACTGAGCGTTACGTCATTGGAAAGTAGGCCAGTCGTTAAAAACTATAGTTAGGAAAACAAGTAGGGTTGCTAAGTGTCCCGTTTTAATTCGGGATCTTATGCATCCGATGTCTGAAATAATGTAAACTTTCGTATGTAAATTTATGGCAACAGGCCTACAATGTCGTACTCGGGTAAGCGCTTGGGCCTTAAACTATTATAGGAAATATTGGTTTTTACAAAATGGGTTTTTTTCCCTGTGGTTGCCAACGGGTTGGCGTTGGCACCCGTTGGCATTCGATACATCTGTCAAAATCGAGTGTTTTCATATGGGGGCCTACAGCAGGTTGGCACCCAAAACCTATTCTTGGGAAATATTTTAATTTCCCATTAACACAAAATCAAGTCAGAACAACCTAACTTTAATTTTGATGTCGTTTCCATTTTATTAGTGGAAATTTTGTTTAAGTTGCCTATTAAAATACAGGGGTTTTCGTTCAAATAAAGGTAATAATGAACGCATTCACAATACGAAATAGTTGGGGAACAGCTCCATCAAACGTCGAATCGCACCAATAGGATATTCTTGGACTGTCACGTTTTTGACATTTTCGGAAGTGATTTGGAAACTGTTTCGTATTCTGAAAGCGTTCGATAATAAAATTGTCATGAAAAATGGCTGTTAGTATTCATTATTAAATATAACAAATTGGGTATCAAAATAAAGGATTTTTAATAAGGATTGATTTCGAAAAAAGAACAAAAAGTCTAATTATCAGTAATAGTTACACTTGTCTTGCTGTTGGATCCAATTCAAATGAGCGCTGTAATGCAATACAATAGAAACAGCAGCGGTTGCGCGTATTTCTTGTTTTAACTTGTTTGTAAGATTATCTCAGGCGTGTAAATTCGAGTACTTGGTTGATTTTTTACTTCAAGTACTTTTTATTTACTTGAAGTACTTTCTTTACTTAAAGTACTTTTTTTACTTGAAGTACTTTTTTTACTTCAAGTACATCGTAATACTTCAAGTACTTAAATAAATTCTTCAAGTAATTTACTTGGTCAAATCAAGTAAAAATCCAAGTATCTTCATAAAAACTAATCAAGTACAAGTACAAATACCTCCTAATAAAAAGTTCTTGAAGTAAAATACTTGAAGTACAAAAAAGTACTTCAAGTAAAATTTTACTTGAAGTACTTCAAGTTTTGACAGCTCTGCGTCGAATTAATGACATATCTAACGATATGAAATCCACGTTGATTAAAAAATTAAGAGTTAGTGGAGTTTTTGCGCTACAAGTTGATGAGTCCACTGATATTAGTGGTCACGCGCATCTCATCTCAAATGTTAGATACATTGATGGATGTGAATTAAAAGAGGACTTTTTTATTTTTTTGCTACTGCTCAACCCTACAACTGGTAAAGAAATATTTAAAGTTACGAACAAATATTTTAATGAGCATAATTTGGAATGGCGTAACTGTATAAGTGTTTGCTCAGACGACGCAGCAGTTATGACAGGGAAGGTTAAAGGCTTTATAACTAAGGTTGCTGAAAAAAATCCTTATATTCAAAAACAGCATTGTTTTTTACATAGGGAAGTTCTTATAACGAAGTCTCTTTTTGACGAACTATTGTGCGTTCTTCAAGAAATTATCAAAATCGTAAATTACATCAAGTCGCGACCGCAAAACTTTCGTCTTTTTAGTGCAGTGTGTCAAGAAATCGGGGCAGATCATCAGTCACTCTTGTTTCATACAGAAGTACGATGGCTTTCTAGCGGAAAGTGCTTTCCCGAATTTATGAGTTAAAAAGTAAGACTGAGTCATTTTTGAAGTCCCAGGGATCGGATTATGTGTATCTGTTTAAAAAAGAAGAATGGCTAGCAAAACTTGCATATCTGGCGAATAAATTTGCTCACTTAAATGAACTCAATAAAAAAATGCAAGACAGAAATTCCAATATTTTAACATCGTCGGATAAAATTGAAAGCTTTCGCGCTAAATTGGAACTATGGATCAGTCTCGCTACCTATGGTAATATTAAAATGTTCCCGAGTGTCATGGCAGCTGATCAAGAAAAAAATGCGGGCTTTGGTTGTCAAACACTTGAAGGTTCTTGCAGAGAAAATGAATTTCTATTTCCCTAAGATTAATTTAAAAATTGACCTTCTCCTAGGTGTACCTTGAACACAAAAAGTTTTTGGATCACTGTGTTAGACTACCTTAAACTTGACTATTTTCGAAACGTTTGTCTCAAAATCTCAGTTCTAATTGACCGATTTTCTTGCAAGTTAGCAAAAATTTTCTTTATTCATGGTGATTCATGAGGAAATGTCAATACTTCGGGTACGTAGTCAGGGTCCAAAAATAAACCTAAAAGTTTATACAAATATGGGTCCGCAAGGCCTTCGTTTCCGACATACAGGGTGTTAAAGTTTTTACTTAATTTTTCTATTTTTTAAATAAAATCTATGATAATGTAAATATTAGAGTAAAATTTGGGTATCCGTGGACTTATTGGTATGACGGATTCGAATCTAACCTTATTACGGCTCTTACTTGTAGGGGGAGCCACCTACACTCCTTTTTACTATTTTCAACAATCACAACTTTTGGTACGGCACTGTATTACATTTTTAAGTAAATTAAATAACTGTATTGTCATTTTTACGCCAAAAAGGTATACCTGTTAAAAGTCGATATGAGCAACCGTTTTCGAGATTTTTGGATTAAAAAAAAATACCACGCATGACACGCATCTGATTTTATTATAGCAAAATTTAAAAAAAAATAAACAAAATGTGTAATTAAACGATATGTATGTTAATTTTCAATAAAGTTATTGTTCTTAAATTATGTTCAGCAAAACATAAAAAAAATTAAAAATATTAAAAAAAATTAAATAAAAATTTTAACACCCTGTATATCGGAAACGAAGGCCTTGTGGACCCATAAGTGTAAAGACTTTTATGCTTATTTTTGGACCCTGAGTACGTACCTGAAGTATTGACATTTCCTAATGAATCACCCTGTATAACCCTCCATGGTAGGAACAAAAAAAAATAATAATTTTACCACATAAAAAAATTCGAATAATTTAAAAAATAACTAAAAAAAAACCGTAATTTTGAGCAACCACCATTTTGCAAAAAAAAAATTTCACTTTTTCTGGTTCCTGCCATAATGACATTTGTACTCATCAAGAATATATAAAACTAAATAAATGTTAAAGAAATGGATACACAAAATATTAATTGTTTTTTATTAACCGTCAAAAAACGCCTAAAATTCGGGCTTCTAGAGTAAAATACCCCCTTAAAAGAACAACATAATAATATATTCAGTGTCTTCGTGTGTTTGCTCGACCTCACCCCTCCTGCGCTACGTACCCTAGGTAAAGTACAGGCCCCAATATACCTCATTATAATAAAAAAACCACAATTTAAGAAATAATATTCGTTTACTCATATTAAAGGAGCAAACTTTTAAAAAAATAACACATAAAACAAAGCCAGCACGTACAGACGAAAACTCAGCTTTTAGTTAATTACACGTGGAAACAATAATAAAAGTAAAACCTATCTGGTCAACTGGAAATACTTTCCAAACAATAAATAAAGTACCTAATTTTGATTTACTTTTTTCCTGGTCATTAATCTTGCAACTCGTTTTCTGCAGCTTTCTGATTTAAAGATGTCACCGACATAAAATTCGGGACAACCAAAATTTAAATCAAATTTAATGTATAATAACTTTTTCTTCCATAGTCGAATTTAAATCTTTTTTGTTTTAAAATGTAGATAATTGTTTCGTTTTTATTGAATTTTATTTAATTTTCAAAAATACATGTACATCTTAAAATATAGAAGAAAATAAAAAGTATGTTTTTGCTCTTCTTCTTTTTCTTTGGGAGCCGTCTTGATTCACTACCGGAGGCAGCGCAGCCTCTTGGGCTTTTTGTGCCTAATCTCCCATTATCTTTTATACCAATCCTCCCATTATTCTTGTTTGTTCTACAAGTCTGTATAAACCCGAGACTGGTTGGTTTATATATTCCTCATTTCCGGTTGCCCAAATAATGCCTGTTTTTTGTGATTCAATGCTTCACATTCGCACAGGGTATGGTAGGCTGTTTTTTCCCCGCGTCGCACATTCTGCAACTTGGCTCCCCATTCTACGAGCCTATCTTGTGTAGGTGTCCTCTTAGGTTATCGTGCCCTGTTAGTAACTCTACGGTTATGCGAAGTCTTTTCTTACTTTGTCTGAGTAGTTCTTGCTTCGTCCTTTTGGTTGGGCCCTTTATGAAGCTTTTTCCATATCTAATTCTCACGGACGTATATAAGGGGGGTTTTGGGGGTCCGGCCCCCCCATTCATATCCATCTTATTTGTCCAACAGAAAAAAATTACATGCACCGCGCCGATTGTAGAAAACGATAGTTGCTTAGTCCGCCGCAGTGCGGGGAGCGGGGGAATGGGCACTGCCACCGCAGCCGCCGCCCGGCGGCACGCACCAAACCAAGCTAGTCTCGTCTATTTTGTCTCTTCGCGTTGCGCAATTGTTATAATACAAAAAGAAGTGTCGCTTTTAAAAAATATAAAACGAACAAATCAGGTATCTCTTTTGAGTTTTTTTTTCTAAGAAAGAGAGACCAAAGCCCAATGAACTTTTGTCAAAAGACAATGAAGTCCTTCGTAACTTTTATTGCCTCTGCCCTTGGACGTCTTGATTTGGTCTAGCGTAGTCAACTCCAGAGTGGGAAAATGGTTGTGATGGTGTAACTCGTGTTGTCGGAAGTTTTCCCATTAATTGCTCGGCTGTCTGGTCCTTGAATCGAATACATTTTATGTATTTTCCAATGTTAGTTTTGACTGTTCTTTCCCCATTGACGATCCAGTACATTTGCCGAATGTATGCTAATGTTAGCTGGTTTCCGCCGTGTAGGGTTTTCCAATGAGCATCATAAATAACCAATTTGCTAGGGTGACTATGAGAATGCAAAATCGCAGGGATTTTGAAATTAAATGACAGATGCGATTTCTGCAGCCTACCCCAGACACGAAGAATCCCATCAGCATCTAGGAATGGATTAAGATTGAGTATCTTACCAGCTTTGGCAACTTGCTTTTTCACTAGTAGAGCATCAATTTCCTCTTTGGGGACCCCTCCCTTATCAAAGCTATAGCTACGTCCGTGCTAATTCTACTTAGGTTTCCCCAGTATTTTTCGTGTTTGTTTCGAATCCATTCCCTGGTTTGCCCTCGTGCTGTGGTTTTGGTCACTCCAATGGCAGGTTTTGGTCCAAAGTATGGCGTGGATGATCCCTGTCTCTCATTATTTTGTTAAAAAATTGGGTTTTCGATTATCTTAAGATATGAAAAAAAATGCGGTTCCACTATTTTCTAAATGCTACTTCTAACAAAGACTAGAGGTGTCCTGCTATGGTATTCGATAGCACCCTATACCATTACAGCCAGAGGGTGATAATTGATAATATATTTTTTTATATCAAACTGTGGAGTTTTTCTCCATGTCGCGTCGCCTTCATACCATTGTTAAAACACAATACATCTCCCAACATAAGCGATATTTATTACTAAAGATCACCTTCTGGTTTCAGTCTTGATTTCACAGAAATCTGTCTCTGCACCAGTGCAGTCGGTTGTATTGATTGAAAGGATGACCAAAACTTTTAATCTTGCGATATACTGTAATCATTTTACCACTATGTTCTTGTGACCACTGAATCGAAATCGCTTGAGTCTAACTAAAGCGATTTCTGTCACTAAAGGGGCATTCTTAGGGTTTAAAAGAAAATTGATGTACCAACCAAAACTATGAGAACATAAGTTTTTATTTTATTTATTTAACAAAAATTATAGGATAAAATGGAAACTTGAGCCGCATTCTTACGGGTCGACTTTACTTGATCAACTTTAGTAGATCAACGAAAGTCAAATGAAAATATAACAATAAGAACATAAGTTACCATTTTAATCATTTAACAAAATTAAAGGATTAAAATAGAAACCTGAGCCGTATTAGTTAACTCTAACTGATCAACAAAAATTAAATAAAAATAACTATAAGAACATAAGATTCTATTTTGATCGTTCAAAAATTGAACGAATATAACTGTGAGAACAAAACTTACTATTACAGAAAAGTATCATTAACAAAACTTGAATGAATAAAATGGAAACTTATTTTCTCAAAGTTATTTTTATTCGAATTTCCGAAAATTTAGTTATTTTTTTCTGGACTAATTAAATATGCTTCCAAAATATAATTTAACCTTTTTTAACACTTAGTATAGTAATTGGTAAATTAATTTAGCGATATAATTATACAGGGTGTTTTAAAAACATGGGACAATGCTTAATGCGAGTTTCCTTGATATTTAAATATTTTTTGCAAATATTAGAATTGTTATTATCTTAAATATTACCCTTTTCATGCCACGCAAGTTAACAATTATTATATTTCGAAAACCAATTAAAAAATAAGTAATAAGTACCAAATTACCCAAAATATTTAAACCGAAAATTTATGGCGAAATAATAGTAAAAAAAGAATATCGCATTAGGCGATGTCCCATGTTTTTTAAAACACCTTGTGTATGTTTACCCACAATCACCAACTATTGTTTTTTTTACGGCAACGGTAAATTAAGAAAATACACAATTTTGAAAGATGTTTTAATACATTTGTAATTAAAATTATGGAAAATTTTCGAATTTTGGCTATTAGGCTGTGATTTTCTTTCAGTTAACTTTGTGTCAGTATTAAGAATTAATCTAAATAAGCAATTTAAATAAAACTTTGTTTTTTCTTTTTTTCTTGCAGATTATCAATTATATACGAAAAGGAGAAGAAACTGAAATGAAATAAGCAAAGAGGGACCGAAAAGGTGGATTTTAATTTCTGTATTTTCATTTAAACCTTCAATAAACCTGCTTTCCTATAATACCCTATAGTTTATTATTTATATGATGTAGTTAATGAAATCAGCAATACAACTATTTTACATACTTCTGTTGACATTTACATTTTAAGGTCAATAAATTTACTTCATTATTTAAAACTTTAAATGTAATAAGAGGGATTTCTGTAGTAGGTAAGTAAGATGTGTATGTTTGTGGCGGATTCATATTTTTTTTTTGGCCTGAGGCTATTTTGCCATTTAGCCATTCACAATGTGTTAGTTTATTAACAATTATGAAGATAACTTTCGGCTATTTTCATTCATTCATTCATTTATTTACAATAGTCCAGAAAACGAAGCTAAAAAAAGTGCAAAACCTGGCAATTTTTTAAAAATGAATAGATTTACATTAAAATTTGGAATTAAGCTTAACTTACCCTTCTCTTCAAATCCTATATTATGCCGATGGGGTGAAAACTATCCTTTATTGCTAATACCTATAAAACTATACATTAAAGCTTACATGGAGTAAAATTTGACTTAAATAAGTTAAGAAAGTAGTGTTTTGTTTCTTTAAAACATTATTAAAATATTTCAGCCCTTAAAAATTAATCCCTATTATGATTAAAAAAACATTTACCCCAAAAAATTAATATATTATCACAGTTACATTAAAAACTATATTATTCTGGAGGTAGCTTTTTATTTTTTAGGGGTAAAAACTACCCCTAATTGCAAAAACCTTTAAAATTTTCATATTAAAGCTTAAGTCACACAAACTAAGGCTCATATAAATTTAAAAATAAGGATTTAATTCTTTAATACATTATTTAATATATTTCAACCCTTGAAAGTAAACCTTTATGATGATTTAATAAAAAAAATTGTTTATCCCAAAAAAATTAACATATTGTCACATAGCTGTAACTAAAAAATGTGACTGCCCAAATGTATTACTAATTTAGTTTTGTAATTTTTTAATTCTTAAAAACTCATCCCTTACAATCTTATAATGCAAAAAATAGTACAAAACCGCGGGTTTAAAAAAAATGCAGCGAATCGCTTTTGGAATGCTTCAAAAAATTGTATTTTTAAGCATAATTCATTCAGTTTTTGTGATAAAAAGTTCTTTAAAAACCATTTCGTTGGTTTTTTTCAGGTGCTTTAAGGTCCTATATATTAAAACTATTTAAAACCCTTACTTTTTTAAAGGGGTGGGTTTAAAGGGCTAAAACAAGGTAGTGCTCGTCTGTACACACACGTTTTAAACGTTTATATCTCATCCAATTTTCGTCATGCAGTTAATTAAAAAAAAGCAAACTATTTGTAATTCAAAAAGCTACAATTTTATACCTTAGTAATCTTTACGTATCATCCTTCTTTTTCGAGTTATCTCCAATAAAAGGTCATTCTTTATTAAAATCCTGACATTTGATTATCACTTGCAGCTCAATTTTTTTTTCAAAATTAAGCAATTTAAATGGGTTTAAATTTTATAATGTATTTATGATACATAGATAAAAAAAATTGAAAAAGGGCTACGACTTATTTTAATTAGGGTGATAATTATGGGGTTGTTTTCGAAGATTTTTGCACTCAAAAAATTTTGGTCTTAACTTATTTTTATCATAACTCACTCAACTTTTATGATACATACCTTTTCTTTTAAAAAAAGAAAAGTCTTTGCAAGTGCTTCAAAAAGTTATTTGTTTTCCTCGAAAAGTACGTAGATATTGTGTTATTTGCCTTTGAAACTCTGAAATTTTGTGTTTGATGAATAACAGCTAACCTTCAACAAACCACAACTTGGTTTGTGTTTGTCCCACAGCAATTACAAAAAAAATATTTTTTTTAAAGCTACAATTTAGTTATTTACAGTTTTTTTGATAAACTGCATACTTTTCGAGTTATTTGCAAAAAAAAATAAATTAAAAACGTTGATTTTATCGACGATGAAGGCCGACATTTGATTGCGAATAACTCAAAAAGTATGAATTTTACAAAAAAAAAATGCATAAAACATTTTTTGCTTAGAAGTCATTTTTTTATCGATTTCTGTGGTCAAAATATTTTTAAAAATTTTCACCCCCTAGATGGTTTGTCAACCACACCCAAAGTAAAGTTGCCCTTCGGCATGATGTAGATTTTAATCCTTAGACTATTCCCAACCTACTCTTAAAATTTTAAGTCATTCTATGCATTTTGAAAAAATATTATTATTTCATTTCCATAACTTAGCTTATTTGTTTGTTAAAATATTAATGTTAATTATAAATGTCCGGGCAGATTCAATATTTCAAACAAAACCTATTAAAAAATAGACCATTTTTATAGTCATATTGTGAGGGGTTTGAAAATAAAGTAGCTAGATTCACAAAAAAGCGTATAGCTTGTTTTTGATTTTAAAACAGTATGCTACGGCAAAAAGGTTGAATGTGGAGGTGTTCGGCACATATAGGCGACACAACAAAAACGCTACAGACCTTCCTGCAATTTGCAATTTCATGTACTCGTAGTTAAAAAGAGTATTTATGCTTTAAGAGGAGTTTCAGTATCAAATTAACGATAGATATACTTTTTTGGTATAGTGCTTGTTAAATCTACATTCAATTAAAAAAAAACACAAATATGTCTTCACAAGTAGATATAAGAAAGTATTTTTTTTTTGTTTTTTTTAATATTTTAGCGAATTAAAAAAAACTTATTTTTTCAATTTTGTGAAAAACTTTATAAAAAAAAATATAACTGGTTTCTTTAAATAAAAAATTTTCTTATGCAAGTATATAGAAATGTTGTGGTTTTAAAATAAGATCTCTTTTTATTTCTATTTATTTTATCAAACATGCATGTACCATGATTACAGAACAAAGAAAATGCAAATACAAGATTAAAACAATGTGTATTTCTATGCATCGTATAAAAACATTTAATAATATGGTTATTATATGTAAATTATTTTGATTTATTACAAGAAATTTAAAACGTTTTTTAAATAAATATTAAAAGTAAATTATTAATATTTACTGAAAAATATCTTAGAACTGCATGTTAACGAATTATCTTAAATAATGAGCAACCGTGGGTTATATAAAGAAAAAAATACACAAATAGGTAAAATATTTGTAGGTTTTTAATCTTAAAAAAAAAATATTTGCATTTTTGATGTGTAGATAAAGTTTTTTTCCTAAATGCAGAACAAATAATTTTGTTCTATTTTCTTTTTTACGAAGGTGTAGAAGGGCCACACCATTTTTTATTTTTATTTTCAGTGCTTTATTTAAAGATCTAAGTCGGAATTCCAAAATCTAAGTAAAAATTCCGAGATATAAGTCGAAATTCCGAGATAGAAGTCGGAATTTTCGAGATCTAAGTCGGAATTCCTAGTTATAAGTCGGAATTTCGAGACCAAAGGCGGAATTTCAAAATCTAATTCGAAATTTCGAGATATAAGTCGGAATTCCGAGATATAAGTCGTAATTCCGAGATCTAAATTAGAATTCCGAGATCTAAGTCAGAATTCTGAGATGTAAGTCGGAATTCCGAGATCTAAGTCGAATTTCCAAGATCAAACTCGGAATTTTGAAAAATAAGTCGGAATTTCGAAATATAAATCGGAATTCCGAGATATAACTCGGAATTCCGAGATATAAGTCGAAATTCCAAGATACAAGTCGGAATTCCGAGATATAAGTAGGAATTCCGAAATCTAAGTCGGAATTCCGAGATATAAGTCGGAATTGCGAGATATAAGTCGGAATTCCGAAATCTTAGTCGGAATTCCAAGATATAAGTTGGAATTCCGAAATCTAAGTCGGAATTCCGAGATATAAGTCGGAATTTTGAGATATAATTCGGAATTTCGAGATCTAAGTCGGAATTTTGGGATATAAATGGGAATTCCGAGATCTAAATCGGAATTTCGAGATCTAAATCGAAAGTTGCATTAAAAATAAAAATACAAACTTATGTGGTCCTTCTACGCCTTCGTATTGTCTCTACGATAATAAAACAAACTTTTAATTCGCTAGAAATGCAAAGAATAATTTTGCTGTAAAAAAACTATATACATAATGCTAAAAAAATATCCCCAGAAAGTATATTTCGGTTAGTTTATTATTTCCAATTCTAAAAATCTTTCTTTTTCGTTCTATATCCTAAAAATGGGGCCATTTTAAAGATATGTTTATGTAAAAAATGTCTTATTTTTGATATAGTAATCTACCATTGGGCGATGTCCCATGGTTTTTTAAAAATATCCTGTATATTGCTACTACTTATTATGGTTCATCTGGCAATTTTATTTCTATCTGTTTTAAACACTAATATAGGTAAAAGGTTACTCCTAATAACCATTTTACATAAATATCTTTTATTGACATACTCATTTTATGCTTAATAATTTTACTTTATTATTTCAGACACAAGGAAACTACTTTATTTTTTTTTCAATTTTGTAAAAACAAAATTAAAGAAAAAAAACTTTAAAAATTACGAAATTTTTATTTTATTTATAAATATTTGCTTATTTGAGTTGCAGAATTAATATCTTCTATTTATTCGGGAAATATAATTTCGCTTTTATGACTAAATATTTTCACACTGTTAAAAACAAACAGACATTTTGGTCACCGAAGAAATATTTATCCTAGGAACAGGGATTTTAAAGAAGGTATCTTTTCTAGATTGTATTTGCTGATTTTGACGCATTTTGCATTATTTTTCACTCAATTTAAAATACTTTCAAATGATTTACATGATGAAACTACATTCAAATCAAAATTTTTCGATGGGTACTAGCCAAGATAAGACTTGCAGATCAAATAAAACAAAATAAAGTTAAAAATTCCAAAAGCCCTTAACAATCAATCAACCTATTAATTTTGGTGGCACCGTTTTTATGATATAAATAATCTTACCAAAACAAAAAAAAATAATTAAAATTATTTTTATATAAATTAAAAGAATGTTAACTTGACTAGCAATTCTTAGAAAAATTTAATAAACAAATTTAACAAAATTAAATTATACAAAAAATGTATTGTGTGTACTATGTATTATTTAATTATAGGCAAAACCCTATACAAACATTTTTCTTCAAACCTTTTTTCTGCAATGTCATTAATTATATCATTAAAATTTACGATTACATTTTTTTAAAAATTAATTGTAAATTTGCCGCCCATAATATTTGCCGCCATAGGCTTCAGTGTACATAGCTTTTGCTTAAATCCACCCCTGTCTGCCTATTAAAATACACTAAAAGATAATATATTTAACATCCGTATTTTCTTTAAAACACAAAACACTTTTAAGGTGCGTCCAGACTTGTAACAGAACCCCGTATCGTGACTCCGTCGCGAACATTTTCTCGACGGGGCATGGACAGAGCGAACTTCAACCCGTGTCTTCGTTGCATGACATCGTCGCGTACCTAGCTGCGAACCTTCATACGTTCCACTTAAAACACAGAAATTTATAAATTCAGTATTTAGTCAATCACCATGGATGTTGCAGCAGCAGCATATATAGTTATTGACGATTTAATTCGCAAAAAAAAACAAGCAGAGAAAACAGAAAAGATGGTGGCAACAACATCTTTATACCCAAAGAAACGAATATGGAGGGAACAACTTACTAAAAGACCTGAAATTTCAAAAAATTAGCGGACTTTATAAAAATTTCACAAGAATGTCTCCTCCTGTGTCCAATCCATATCGATAAATAAGCACTGTCAAGTCAAAAGCGCGCCAAAAGTTAAACACCTACCTCGTAGGTTGAACAAATGTAAATGACACGAAAACGAAAACGCATCAGATACCCATTCCCGTCCAGACTTGCCGTACCAAACGGCGTGTCAATCCTTTGATGCGACGCCAAAAAACCGACAACGCATGGAACGGTTGGATGACACGCTGTAAACGCGTTGATGTCACGGATTGGAGTTACGAGGTACCGTCCAGACTATACGCGAAGAGATTCGCGACGGCGATACGATACGGGGTTTTGTCACAAGTCTGGACGCACCTTTAGATTATATACAACAAAAACAAAACCATACAATATAAACAGACATATAAAAAAATATTAGCTATAGGATCCCGTGTAAATGTTATAAATTTTATGTAGGTGAAACTTCCAGACCATTGGCCAAATACACAATACAGCATAAAACTTATATTAGATACAAATAATTTTACAAACTGAATATCTGTTATCATGCAGTTAAAAAACTTTTGATTGCGAAATAAACTGGAATGCTTTTGATATTTTAGTAAAGGAAACTGGTTTAAAAATACGTAAAATTCAAGAAATTGCATTTGCAATATTAAACAAAGATAATTTTTGCAAAATCAGTATCAATTAACTTAAACATTACTTGGCCACATTTGCTTTTTGATGTGGTAATTTTGGAGAAACTTTTAATCAATTAACTTATCACCCAATTTAATTTTAAAAATAATAAAAGTACCTACCTATCACAATAAATTAATATGACGTTACGTTTTAATTTTCAAAAAACAGCTCGCAAATATCTTGAATATGTTAAATTTTTACATCAAAATTAAAATAGTCCAATTTAAATTATTTTACCAAATTTTTAAAAAACAATTTTATCTTGAAAACGAAGGTAAACTTGCCATCGAAACTTTATTGGGTTGTTTGGCACTTTCTTTATTTCACTTTAAGCGATTGGTAAGGTTATAGGGATCAATCAATTCTGTGTAAGGACAGGGTCTATACTCTGAGACTAGGTCCTAAGTGGTCCAATCTTCGTAAGTACTCAATGAAGAATTTTGAATACTTGAATCCGCCACAACATTAAAGAATAGTTTGCGGCCTCTAATTTTTCGGTAATTGTTTAGAAAGTACCCACATTTTGGACAATGGCTCTTTCTCGACCTAGTTCGCAAAGCCTTCACGCTTCTTAATGAACTAGTCCGAGAAGGGAGGTCTTCCTGGACAAGACGGTAAAAAGCTATTTTTTTTTAAATAACGGACGGTTTTCATAAAATGTGGCATTCAACTCTTTTGTGAATTCGTACAAAATAATCATATTATTTATTTAACTATATAATATTAACACTTATGTTACCATCCACGCATTCTTTACAAAAAGCAATCTAAGAAAAAATAAAGAACAGCAAAATCCGCCGAAAACATAAACAAATATATATAATTTTATTACAATAACACTTGAATTCCTAAATGATTCCTAATATCAATTAAAAAACATACAATTTACAATAATATTTAAATTAAAATTAAATTAGGCCAATATTTGTTAATCATATGTATTATTTCTATGTAATACTACTTACTATTAATTGTTTTTGAAGGTAATATGTAAAATAATAAAAAAATAAAAAGGTTTAAAACAAAATAACAGTGTTTTAATTTTATTTTACCTACCTTTAACTATTCAATCCTTTTAATCTACTTATGTATGATGTTGATATATGGTTCTAACATTTTAAAACTTTGTATCATACTATACTGTAAAACGCACTACTAGATACTTGGTTTTAGTTCGAAAATGCACTTTTACAGTATTCAGTCTGGTAAAAAATTGCATTACATTTCATTGAGAAGAGGACAAAATGTATTCTTATATACTTCTGCAAATTTTTTGGTACTAGCTGCACTTGTAGCTAGAAATCGATTTTTACCATCTTCTTATCAAAAGGATTGTAAACAACACTAATATTCAACTAACTATACTTTCAATCCTGATATAAATAAACAGGGATTTAAGCCAGGTTTCCTGGATACATCAGCGCAATCTGTACTGACTATGATTCCACCAGTAAACAAAAAATTGTAAAATCCGTTTTAAAGCAAATAATTAATTATTTTGTAGATATACGAAGCAGGTTAAAAACGTTGGCTATTTCAAAACATAAATTTTGACAGCATGGTATAAAATAAAATATTGTACATTATTCGTCTGAAAAACCTTTACATAATATCTTTGCTCTGAAATTTCAGACTCTGCTTCTTCGTAACCTCGTCCCAGCATTACCTTACCCATACAGAAGCGACACGAAGCGTCGGCACTGCATGGATCTCCGCGGGTCAGATTTCGAAACCTTCGAAACATACAGTTACACTGAAAGAAAATTACACAAATAGGGGCTATTGAAAAAATATTTGATGTAAATAAAGAAAAACTACCTTAAGAATTTTAAGTAGGCTTTTAGTAACCATTGTTTGCTCAAGAGACTGGCCATTTTCACGATTATGTGTCTCTATATAGCTTCCTCTGAAATTTTGTGCTCGCTAAAATGATTGCTATCAATTTAACTTCTAAACCAATAGCCAAATGTATTTAAACATTATAGGATACCAATTAAACTCTAATGGTGCGGGATTTGTTTTGACTTAAGGCAGGGTTTTCTGGAGTTGGGAACACAGTTTTCATTAGTTTATTTATCTGTCATATTTATGCAATACACAATGACTTAAGTATCTCATTTGCATGTCATCATTTTATATTCATATATTTATCCTTCAACATATATGATATATTGTTGAAGGATTGTGCTGACTAGAAATACTTTTCCCTATTAAATTCTTGTTGGTTGATAAGCAGTCTAAAAAATACTGCATAAATTGTTATTATTGTAATATTTTATGTATTAATTTAAGTATTTAAAGAAAATAAAATTAAGGATTAAAAAAATTAAAGTAGTAAATTTAGAGACGTATTATATATATTTGTAGATTGTTCCTCCAAGTAATAATTATTATACACAAGAATTATTATCAAAGAATATTCTGACAAAATGGTGTCCTTAATAATTTGATAAAATTAAATGGATTACATTGTTGCACTTACTGAAAACTTTTCTTAAAAATGCGACTTAGGTCAGGAATTAAAATTTTGTCCTAAAAATAATTTAAAATTTTCAGAAGAAAACATTCTAATAAGATGGAACCACCGCATTGAAAATCATACTTGGTTGCAGCTTATAATATACTTTTATGATAAAGTGCCACCAGAAAACATTTTAATAATTTAAGAAGGTTTATTTTGTGTTTTATCAAATTTTTTAGCCTTTAAAAAGACACTTTTGGGTTTAAAATTTGCTATTTAAATCCTAAAACTATCATCTAAGTTGGAAAATTTCCCTTTTAAAATAATGCTTGGGGAAAAATTACACTTTTAAACATATTTCTTTAGTAAACATCATTGACTATCAAATCTTTTTTTTAGCTTTCAAAGCACCATAAAAAGGTAGTTTAAAATATAAACCCAAAAATGTACATACATATCTATATATTAATACATACATTATAAATTCAAAATAAAATACATTTTAAAAATTAGCTTCTAAGTTTCTGTCCCCTCGTAAATCCTTACCCTTCTGATAAAACGCTCTGCTTTGAAGGACATCCGTCATGGTATGTTAGTGCTAAAAAAAAACTAGTTACTCATATGGAAAATGATTTAAATAAAACATTATAATGAATGTAAGTATTAAAAACAATATTTTAGTATATTTTTACATTTTATGATACATCCTATACATTTTAGAGATATTTCCTTAATATATCTTATATAGGTATCAAAAAATTTATTTGAAATTGAGTAATAGTATTTTATAACTGATATCTATAAAATGATTACAATAATCCATAGGGTTTCATTATTTTATGTGTTGTAAATACTAAGATACTGTGAATCTTCTGAGCTTCAGATGGTTTTTTCAAAAGTACTGCAGTCTTTATGCACATTTTATTTACTTTTGGAGACAAAAAGCCTATTCTTTAAACTAAGAAATCTTAATAAACTTTAACAGCATTTGTTTGCAAAA